>JARHVA010005155.1:1252500-1299536 GCA_037957365.1 Torreya grandis | reverse complement strand
CTTCTATAATTTTGGTAGCAAAGTACTATGCCTAGTTATACTTTAGTCCTTTGATGGATTATTGAGCAACATAAAGGTGGACATATCCACCTCTTTCCACCTATATCTACCTCCAACCTTGGTCATTATGATGTGTGTATCCATTCCAAGGGGAGGATCTTGAAGGTTCATGATATGCATGGCATGGCCTTATTTTTGATATTCAAGTGCCATAGTAGTATTTTCTATCTCATCCTAGTCCTCCAAGTTATAGGCAAGGTTCACACTTAAGCATTTTAACCATGTGACTAATTATTCATTTTGATTGATCCTCATATGGTACTCAACAAAATATTTATAATCCTCATCTACCTATGAGATCAAAAACATCACTACTTTAATTGGCTTTCCAAAGTATGGAATATTGATTAATTAGAAAAGGAAAACATCATCTAAAGCATTAAAAATATTTAAATCATACACTAACTCACTCCTAGTGTTTTATCACTCTACTCAGTAGTTGTGTTGTAGCTCTACTTCATTTCTAGGTTGGCAGTGTTTGTAATCAAAGACATTACAAGTGGGCACATTGGACACCTAGTTTTCCATGCATAGTATCACCTTCAAATAATGCATCTCTTCAATCATCAATGGGGGTAGAGGAGGTATAAAAACCTTATTATTTTCCTAGCATGTCATTTATGTCTCTATGTCTTTCACACCTATTCTAAGATCTTTAGGTACTTCTTATCTTATTAGCACAGTCTCACCACCCACACTCAACTCTTCTTCCTTTGGTATCATAGACAAAGGCTCACTTCATTGGGAATTTTTTTTTTATGAATTGCCCTTCATCAATCCTAAAGTTTGATGTATGGCCATCTAATATTCCTAAGGTAATACACAATTTTTTGTTTATCCTACTTTAGCTGTCCTACTTCAACACCCTACAATGGCAGACGTCGACCTTTTCAACCTATAAGTTTAAAAATTCCAGACATCCTTAAAATTATCGTAACACTTTATCTATTCCCCTAAACTAATATACTCTAAAATACTTGAACATAGTCTTAATTAATTACTTTAAACTCATTTAAAATATTAAAAATATCTCTACAATGGTTCAAATATGTTATTTCAGCTCTATGAGTTCACAATCATAGCAATAGTAAAAAGTGAAATGGCCCATGTTTAACCTTTAATAGGTTTGATGGGGTAACTTATATTTATTACCCCCTACCTCTACCATCACTTCACATAATATATTATAATAATAATATTTCCATTATGCCATTTTGGCACATTTGCCGTTACCATTACTCTCCTTATATTAATTACATGTCTCATCTTGCGTTTTTCCTAAATTTCATGATAGCTATAAAGAATTTGAATATTTTCCATTCCAAATTTAGGAATATTTTTTACCTCATATAACTTATGATTACACAACACATATTGTGTACCATTTTATCTTTTCAGACTTCTACGTATGTGCCTTTGCTCTTGTGTGCATTCCCATAGACCATATCCTAGTGCTCTATGGATGTTCTACCCTTACCCCACACTAAAAATTGTTTGTGGTCCTCCAAAATAATACAAAGAATCATAAAAATAAAGTGTAGACTCTAAAACTACTAAAGGTCATGTAACTAGTGCCATGATTTATTGAAAATAATATAAATCCTAGACTAGTCTAATGGCATACACCTTATTATTATAAAAAGGAAAGACAATTCAAAAAAGTATGATCTCAACTAACTACCATTGAAAGGATATAAAGGAATTGGCCATCGAGTCACTTTAAACTACACACATCTATGGGATGGATACTATGAATGATGAAGGGGACATCCCAATGTACATGAAGCTTTCTATAGTGGCACATGAACTTGGAGTCACAGACAAAGACTTGCATGCCAAGATAAAAAGTCTTATTCTTCAAATGGTGATCATGGCATGCTTTATATTTATGTTTCTCCACTCTCTAATTATAGTATGCGAGGAACTAGGTCTCATCCAACTAAAACAAAGCATCAATGTGCACTTTCAAGGATGTTTCATTATTCATTCAACCAATATGCATAATGTGAAGAGAAGGAACAAGGAATTCAATGAAAAGAACTATTTTAGTACCAAACACAATATTGAATGGTGTGTTCTTGTTTAAGCACTTGTAAGTGGTTCGATAGGCCTATAATTTTTCAAAAACATGATCATCCCATTTAATACATCTAGTATTACATATCTTGGTTAATGTTGTACCCAAGATATTATTGAAAAAATTAGTTTTACCTTTAGCCTAAGGATGATATGGAATTGTCTTATGGTGCATGATCATAAACTCTACCAAGAGGATACATATCATATCTTTAAGGAAATAGGTGCCTATATCACTAGTAAAACTCAATAGACATATGAAAAATGTAATGATGTTGTCTTCGATGAATTTTGGAGTAGTGGTAGTAGTAAAATCCCTTGTTGGTGAAACTTTATCCCAATAAGTAAGATAGTCAATAGCAGTGATAACATAGCATGCACCAAAATGTCTCCCTACTAGGTTGATGGGGCCAACAAAGTCAATAGACCACTTTTCAAAGGATTCTTAGGACAAGATAGGATTAATGGGAATCATATCCTTCATTTTTAGATTTTCCATGTGGTGGAAAATGTCATAATAGTGCATTTAAGTCTTAGTATCCTTCAATAAGGTAGGCCACCATAAACTAGCCAAAAGGACCTTCTATGATATAGTTTCACCAGCATAGTATCCTCTAGAAACACATTCATTAACTTATTAAAGTACCTTAGTATGCTCATGCTACATATTGAAACATTAGATTACTTCATCCTAGATAAGATTATAAAGGTATCCCCTATAAGCTAGAATGGGGGGACATGAATAGTGAGTTGCTTCTTTTTTTAAATGTTGAGGTGAGTTAATGTTGAGCTTGTATTTAAAAAGGTGTTCATATATTCTAACTCTTTAGATATGCACATGATGTGGAAAAACTACATGTTAGGCAAGTCATATTATATGGCACACATCAGTTCATTAGATTTAATGCATGAAAGATGATCTGGACCATAATTTGCCTTACTTGGATTGAACATTACTAAAAACTAAAACTCTTGAAACAACACAATCCACCAATAAATGCACCCATACAATATGGATTATTTACTAGGTACTTTAGTGCCTCATGGTCCATGAAGAAGACAAATGCAATTATTAGTAGGTATTAGCAAAATGTTTGGAGGGCATAAACCATAAATAATGCTTTGTTATTTGTAGTCATGTAGATCCAATTAGCTAGAGTAAGCTTTTGACTTGAAAAATAAATAGGGTGGTCTAATTTTCCCTCACCAAGTCAAACAAGGATAGTAATAACCACCATATCATAAGCATTGACATGGACATGAAAAGGATTTGTCTAGTCTAGAAACTAGAGAATAGGTGTAATGATAAGCTTAGCATTAAGTGAATCAAAGGCTTGTTGGTGAGCACTGGTCTAGACAAAATGGCCATTTTGTTTTAGTAATTCCTCTATAGGTGAATTAATCCTAGCATATATATGAATAAACTTTTTATAATATCCAATATGTCCTAGGAAGGTGTGGACCTCTTACTAGGTGGTCAGTGCTAGAAGTCAAAGTATAATAGTAATCTTGGTTGGGTCTACCAAAATGCCATCATGGCATATAATAGGACCAAGGAGAATGCCAAAAGAGGTAGCCAACAAACAATACTTTATATTGAGCTAAATATTAAGGTTTCAATAGTGATCAATCATTAGTCAGAGATTAGAATAGTGGTCTCATACTAAGCCGTAAATAGTCTAGTTATCAAGGTAGACCTAAAGTAACTTATGAATAAAGTCCTTGAAAGCTTCAATTGTGATATAGGAGAACATAATAGGATCATTAAACCTAAATGGTATTATATTTTAAGTAAATGATCCCCACTTAGTTGCAAATTTAGTCTTGTCTTGTCCTCTTTTATGATCTCAAATTGATGATACCCAAAGAAGCCATCTGTAAATGTGTAAATTTCAAACCTAGCAACTCCTTTGAGTATATCTTTAGTAAAAGGTGTCAGGAAGGGGTTAGTAATGCAAGTAACATTAAGTACATAGTAATCTAGGTAAATCTAAATGCATCCATATTTATTGATAATTATAACCATGGGACTCACCCACTCAAATTCATTGATAGGAGTAATGACTCTTGTGTGCAATATGCCATCAATTTCTTCCTTGACTCGAACATGCAAGTTGGGATTCATTTGATAATGCCTCTTTTTGATAAGTTCATCACCTTATACCAACTTTATGTGCATTTTTCCCAAATAAATATGCACAACCTTCATTTCAATATAGTTTAATGGGAATACATCTTGATACTCTTTCAATAGCTCAAATACCTTAGGTATCTTGATATCAGACTAATAATCCCCCATTATAGCCATCTTGGGTGCTTATTTCATGATAATATTGCTTGAATAGTCTAGAGTGGATCAAAATATGGGTGTTTTTCATCTTAAATGGTGTTTTAAATAGTGTGCATGTCATAATCCATGTGCATATCCAAACGATCTATCGACAAGTTAGGTAGATCAAATACAACACCTTCATCAACCTAGTACATGACTTTTTGCTTACCCTTATAGATTTTTTCTTGTAGTGCATATTCTATTATAGGGTTTAGGTAGTGGAGAGGATGATTGTTCATCAAGTTTTTGAAAAATATTCAAACCCTCATCCCACATGCCATGTATATATTTGATCCAATCTTTAATTTGGTCCAGATCACCTATGATATCCTGATGCATGACTTGTAGTGTAAGGCATAAATCCATCCATGGGGATGAATTTTATAGTGTTTAAATCATGTTACTCTTATGAATATTCCAATAACTCATGTCTAGATGGCACTCTTTGTGGGCATACCATGCTCTAGCCCAAGTGTATAGAGTGCCATGAAATTCATGAACCTAGAGGTACTCAAGCAAGAAGGTTTCATTTGTTGTCCACATAGTCTCATAAGATTCAAGGTGAGGTTCCAAAGCTCGAATTCCACTATAATTAATGGTGCCATGTTTTTGACTATCATGGTGAAAGCAATGGTGCAAATTAGAATGAATTTGATCCCAAGTAATCAAATGCTCCTGATGCTTTTACAACCACCGAGTAGTTATACAATTAAAAATATAAATAATTAATCATACTTGATCAACATCAAAGTCATAGAAGGATTCCAAATATTCACAAATTCACAAAATTCCATTTGACCATGGAATCATGGATCTTCATTTAGACTTGATGTTGGTACAGCCATGATTTATCCATAAAGGATATGAATAAAATTATGGAATTTATGATACTTCTATCAAGTATCATTATGACTACCTATAAAACCAAATATCCACCCAGTAAGATCATAGTCACCTAGAGCCTAGTAGTCACAGGCATTATTAGTGGTTTTAGATAGATATTTTTCATCCATATAATGTAATATTCCATCTAGGGTGGGATCAAGGCATTCAATACCTTGATCCATGACATTATAAATTTAGTTGATGTCCTCATTAGCATTGATCGGCTTAACATAGTTAGGCCCATGAGCATGGTCCAAAGGAATTATAATGGATTGATCATCATTCTCAAAGCTTATGTACCACTTCTTAAAGCTCAAATAAAAATTAATAATATAACACCATGGGTAACCTAATAGAGCTAGGAATTTATCAGCCTTGGCTAACTCTATGACATCAAAATCAGCTTTGAAAATGACATTGAGGATATCCATGGTGGCATATTTAATTTGTTGGAAGCATAACCATTGATATTGGGGTGAATTAATGTATAAATTTTATTTTAAAATCCATACTTCATTCATTAATATTTCAAACTAATAGAGTGATTAAGCAATGCCTAGAGAAGTTATCAAATAGACAAGAAATAAGATATCAACATATGAACACAATAAATATATGGGAAACACTAATGGGGGATAAAATCATTTAAATACCACTTAGACTATTGTCTTATAATCAATGGATAAACATTTAGTGAGGCACCAACCCCACAAGGAGCACCAACCCCTCACTAGTCAAGCATCAACTCAACTAGTCCTTTTGCAATCTCCAAATTTCAAAGAGTCACCCAACCCTTAAGTGAATTATCACAAACTTATCCAATTCAAGGACACTTCTAAAAACTCCAACCTTCAAGGCATATCCCACTCCCTCTTTTCTAGGCACCAACTCAACCACGATAAACTTGATCACCTCAAGATACCTTATTGCTCAATCAACAAATGGTTACCTCTTCTTCAGCTTTCTATCTTCTCTATCCTCTATCATACATCAATAACACATATATGATACAAATATTATGGTTTCTCAATTTACAATAAACACATTTAGCTCTTATCTACCTTTTACCCCTCTAAAAATAGACCCTAGGCTTCTTCACTCAAATATGCCTCTTAGTAGACTTAGTAAGTCAAATGACCTTGTCATATACATATAGAATTTTTTATGGATGTTCATGATTGATTATATGATTCCCTTTTATTTTATACATGACCTAATTCTTCTCCTCCAATATCCCTTCTCTTTTATTGTACTCACATTCTTTTTCTTAAAAGAAATAGGCCTATTATGCCTTGTATAAATACAAGACTCTTGCTTGCACCCTCCTTGGTTGGCCAAACATCTCTCCATATTTATATCACCCTTTAAATATATCAAACACACACATTACACACAAGAATAATATCACCATTAGGTCATCTAAACTCATTTAGACCTTAATCTTCTTCTAAGCCTACTTAGAGACCAAATGCATTAGGTCTATCTCAACCACATGTTACCACTCTGACCCCTTGGAATAGATTGAGGCATACCAAATTGATGAAACACTTAAAAAAACATTATAATATGCCTAATCCAACATCATCTAGTATTTAACCATCTATTAGGTCCATTCACCACTTGAACCATGCCATTAGCCCTACTCACAATTAGGCCTTCACACACTAAAAAAGTCTACCTTGAATATATGAAGAATAAAAACAAATATCCTATAAAACCATGTACTAAAATCATATTAATATAAACTTCATGACTTTAATGACTGATAATTCCATTATACTTCACCAAACGTCCAAAAGGCCTCAAGAACACTCCTACAAAAAGCTTATGTAGAACTGCCAAACATTGCCAACATACAATCAAGAACATTTGACTCCACACACTTGAAAAGGGACTTATTATGAATTAAAATAAATTGACATGAAATTTTTAGGCCTCCATAATATCTTCACATTAAATTAATTATTCAAATCTGGGCAAAACACCCCAAACTCATCTCTATAAGATGACTACACAAAATTGCCAATAAGCTTGTCAACACAATCTTGATGAATGTTATGTGTAAATCCTATAGGGACACTTAAAAAACTCATAGTTCACATTAATATCTTATATAATACCTCTATAAAATCATTATATATATATATATATATATATATATATATATATATATATATATATATATATATATATATATCATTGGTTCTGGTGTCAACCATTGGTCTTATAGACTGATTTCTTAAGCTTCTCTCTCACAGTTCTTACACAACTAGAAAAGCCATTTTGGCTTCCATATTACAATATATTAAAGTAATTTCCACATTATATAAAGCATGTATATATTATATGAATATCAAATTTAAATTTAAATTTCATTGGATACATTTACTCATATCAAATAGTCTCAAACTCTTCACTCCACCTTGCATACATAGAACTATCATTTTTTACTTGAGAACCAATCATGGTGAACATGACTTAGAACACATATATAACCAATTTAATAAACTTAAAATTCATTTAATGATCCTATAATATCTCTAAAACTACCTCCAATAGCTAGATCATAGGCTCAAAGGGCAATATTGGTCTTGAAAACCAATCTCACTATCTTGGGTTTCATTGTCACAATTGAACTTGGCATGACAACTTGTGAACAAAATTTTCACCCATTAATTCTGATTAGGAACCCTAAAAATTCATGGTGAAGTGATACAATTCCTATAAAAACACTCCATGACACATTTCACACAAATTGGGCATGTTAAGGCTTCCCTAAACACCTTATCACTCTGACTATTTTTTCTCACTGGTTTTACCATTATTGTAGTTTAGTGATAGGTCAACATGAGTGAAAAACATATTTGACATACATGATATAAATTTCTAAACTAACACCATGGACAACAAACACAAGTTTCAACCTTACCTATTCATCCATTTGCATACTTGGTCTAATGTAACTTTTGTCTTCTATATCAACTTCTTCAAAACTAAGCATTTTATTATAGGTTTTACTCACTATAATGAACACTAAATTCCACTTGCAGGTACTTGAATTAGTACTCTACATTATCCAATCATAAAAATATCCTTAAAAATTCATTTTGGGCACTCAAAAACAAAAATCTTCACCATTGGATCACTATAAGGGTTTTGAGAGGGTTTTAGACCAGTTTCCATTCTTAACATTTGTTCATAAAACTATACCCATAAAACTACATATTAATGATTTAAAAACATTATTATTACACTTTTCCATCTCTCTCCAAGATCTAATCTTCCCATGCAATAGTCACAAGTGTCAACAAGCATAAAAAGTTCTTTTTGGGGTCTATAATTCTTCATTCCACACATACAGGTGACGTTCAAACTCTTTTTCATGATTTATCCTTCAACTCAGGATCTAAAAATTCATGAAAACTCTTGAACAAAACTCTCACACATCAATCCATGATTACATTATCTCACAAGCCTCCAAACTTGATCATGATGCCTCATCATGCAACCTAGGGTCTTAAGACAAAGTTTATGAGAAGAACACCAATGAAGAACATACCCTTTTGACTCACTCTGAGAGTCATGTGACTGAATAAACACCTTAATCACATTATATACACTTCATTACACACCTTAAATCTCAAACACATCTATATCACCCCCATCATGCCTTTGCAAGCCATATTCATGCTCAAAGACTAGTCCATCATACAGATCCACTATGCATTATACCTTTTTAAGGCCTTCCTACCACTTTATATGTAATCTAAGACTAATTATTATGCCAAAAAAATTTAATACCATGATTAACTACTAACACACATCTTCTCACAAGCTTTTCACATCACAACATAGTGCCAAGATCTTATGCAGAACTCAAGAATCTACTAGACCATGTTTGAGCCATCATGAATACTTAATATGTATCTTCACAAGATAAATTGGAAATAAATGACACTTAAAAACCTTTGACATAGATGAAAAATTAATTCCTCAAACACAATAACATGAGCATACCTCAATAATCTCCCCCTTTGTCATTGATGGAAAACACTCTAGCAAAGTAGATCAATCTCATCTCTCCAAACTGGACTTTCTCTCAATCAAGTCTTTCTCCCCCTTTGAAATTAATGACAAAGAGTCATATACACTCTCATAAGGTCATCCACATATAGTGCATTGATCCTTAGACTTGACCACTCACAAAATAATCAAGCTCCCTCTTTGTCTATACATACTTCTATTCAAGCTTCTCAAGAGACCTGAGTTAGTTTCCAAATTCAAGCAATTTGATCATCCATCCAAAGTGACCAACAACTCCACACTATTCAAAAATTCACTCTATATCTTCCAAAAACAAATAGCTTAAGCACAATCCTCTTTCATCAATATTTGCTTACATAAAGGCACACTTTAAAAACTTCTTAAATGCATGGAACAAGAATACAATGAGGTAAAAACATCATCTAATGCTCAGAACACTAATTCAAGATCAATAAAGAGGTTTTAAATCCACCTTATTCCTCTTGGACTCTCTAAGTAACAAAAAAAATCAACAAAATATGACTTTGACCCATAAAAATGCACCTTTATAGACATCCAAGTCTCCAAATCACTTTAAAGATAATTAATAGGAACTCTACTTTAACTTTGCCTTTTACACCAACAAGTTTTGACCTCTTCCCTAGCCTCTATAGTCAAAATAGTGCTCTCAGGTCCTAAACACTTATGCACAATCATTTTAATTCAAACCCCAATGTTTATATTTTTGAATCTCCAATTGCTATTTCTTGAAGCATAAATTTGACTACCTTTGGCATGTCACTTCACATAGGATCAATTTTAAAAGCTCATAATTTGAGCTAGAGAATACATCAAGATACCACACTTGTAGAGAATTATTTTGGAACTATAAAAAACACCTTCATGGAACCCTTTGACTATAGTTGACTTTATAGGTACATGTAATAAATGCACAAATAAACTAGTCTCTTCATGCCTTCATGACATTCAATGATGGTCTAATTTCTTTTAGGCTATAATGGCACTTTTTATCTCTCAAAATAATCATGAGAAATAATAAAACCTTATATATTCATCTATAAAACCCTCATATCATCCTCCATCACCTTAGTTATTTTCAAACACTTTTTTCACCATTGTCAATGCTCATAAGATCTTTCATTCTTTAGAAATTATTCTTCTTGCCTTGAATATTGACCATTAAGTCTTATTAGACTAGGTATTGTCTAGGGCAGGTCTAGGTGTAGATCTAGACTAAAGCACCATAGGTTAACTTTGAAACCACCCTAATAGCTCATATGCCTTAACATTTTCCAAAAATATTCCATTCTTATCTACAAACACTTCATCATCTGTATACCTGCTCATACATCTTAACTTGATCCTCAAACACTCTTGTAGACTTGCAGACCTTTTGAAGACCTAATTGATTAAAGTTGTCTTAAAATTCTATATTTTTGTATTGAGACTAATGAAAACACCTTCTTTTCATGCAACATCTTCCAAGACTCAACAAGCGTCCACCAATCTTTCTTCTTCCATAAGCTGATAAACATATTGATCTTGCAACTCACCTTCACAAGCTTAGCTATTTTGTGCTTCTAAGATCACCTTCAGGCGATCAAACCTTAATCAAATGACTTGTCTAATACTAATTATTTTAATCATAACCACTGAGATGGGGGGCATGAATTATTTTACAAACTTTACTTTCAAATCCATACTTCATTCATTAATCTTTCAAACCAAGAGAGTGATCAAGTAATGCATAGAGAAGCAATCACATAGGCAAAAAACAAGATATCAACATATGAACATAAAAAACATGTGGGAAAACTTCAAGGGGGATAAAACCCATTAAAACACCACTTTAATATTTTCATATAATTAATGGATCAATATTTAGTGAGGTAATAACTGCACAAGGAGTACCAACCCCTCACTAGTTAAGCACCAACTCAGCTAGTCCTTTAGCAAACTCTAACTTACAAGGAGACACCCACCCCCTAAGTGACTCATAAAAAACTCAACCACTTCAATTACACTTATATAAGCTCAAACCTATAAGGAAACTCCCACTCCATCTTGGCTAGGCACTAACTCAGCCAAGACAAACTTGATCACCTCAAGACACCTTATTACTCAATCAATAGATGTGACCTCTTATTCAAATTTATATCTTAGCTATCCTCTATCATAAATCAAGAAAACATATCTGATATATATCTGATGGTATCTCAACTAAAAATAATTTTTTTTATCTCTTTTCAACCTTCTACCCCTCTCAAAATAGCTTATAGGCTACTTTGCTCAAACATGCCTCTTACTAGGATTATTGAGTCAACTGACCTTGTCATCTACATGATTAACTTATAATGGATGTTAATTAATAATTTTATAGTCCCCTTTTATGGTTTACATGACCTAATTATACTCTTCTAATAGCTCTTCACTTCACTTGTACTCACATTCCTTTTATTAACAAAAAATAGGCCATTATGCCTTATATAAATACAAGACTCTTGATTGCACCCTCCTTTGTCAGCCAAACATATATCCATACTTATATATCCCTTGAAATATATCAAAAAACACATTACACAAAATAATATGGTCACCATTAGGTTGGAAAAACTCATTTAGACCTTAATCTTCTTCTAGGCCTACTTAGAGACCTAATGAATTAGGTCTATCTCAACCACAAATTACTACTCTGACCCCTTGGAACATCTTGAGGCATACCACCAAAATGAAACACTTAAAACACCATTATAATATTCCTTATAAAACATCATCTATGCTTCACACCACCTAATTTTTCCACTCACCACTTGAACCATGACATTAGCCCTACTCACAATTAGACCTCCACACATAGAAAATGTCTACCTTAAATATATGAACCATAAAACCAAATATCCCACACAACCATGTCCTTAAATCATATTAATATAACCTTAATGACTTAAGTGACATCACCAATTCCATTATACTTCACCAAATAGGCCAAAAGGCCTCAAGAACACTCCTGTAAAAAGCTTACTCAGAACTACCAAACACTACCAACATGTAGTCAAGAACATTTGACTCTCCACACTTGAACAGGGACTTTTTATGAATTAAAATAAATTAACATGAACCTTTTATACCTCAATAACATACTTACATTCAATTTATTCTTCAACTCTGGGAAAACCACCCCAAACTCATCTTTGTTAGATGACTACATAGAACTACCAATAAGCCTATCAACATAGTCATGATGAGTGTTATTTGTAAGTACTTTAAGGACACTTAAAAGACTAATAATTCAAATTAATATCTCCTATATTACATCTAAAACATCATAAAATATATATATATATATATATATATATATATATATATATATATATATATATATATATATATATATATATATATATATCATTGGTTTTGTTGTCAACCATTGGTCTTATAGACCAATTTGTTGAGATTCTCTTTCACAGTTCTTACACAACTAGACAAGCCATTTTGGCTTCCATATTACAACCTCTTAAATTATATTTCCACATTATATCAATAATTTATATATTATATACATACAAATAAAAAATTTCAAGTGCATTTATACATTTAATCCTATCAAAGAGTCTCAAACTCTTCACTCCACCTTGCATACCCATAACTATCATTTTTTCTTGAGAACCAACTATGGTGAAAATGACATAGAGAACATACAGAACCACTTTCATAAATTTAAAATTCATGAAAAAATATCTTATAATATAATTATATCTACCTCAAATATCTATATCATATTCTCAAAGGTAAATATTGGTCTTACAAACCAATCTCACTTTCCTAGGTTTTAGTATCACAACTGAACTTGACATGACAACTTGTGAACATTTTCACCCATTAAAACTGATTATTAACCACTCAAAATACATGGTGAAGTGATAAAAGTCATATAAAAACACTCCATGATACATTTCACACAAATTGGTCTTGTTAAGGCTTCCCTAAACACCTTCTCACTATGAATGGTTTTTCTCACTGGTTTCACCATTAGCCCAGTTTAGTGATAGGTCAACATGAGTGATAAAAATAATTGGCACAGAGGATATAACTTGACCAAATAACACCATGAAAAAAAACACGTCTCATTATTATCAATTCATCCATTTCAATACTTGTTCTAATGCAACTTCTATCTTCTATATCAACTTCTTTAGAAACAATCATTTTGTTGTAGGTTCTACTTATTGTCTTAAACACTTAATTCCACCTTGAGGTACTTTTAGGAGTCCTATACATTATCCAATAATAAAACTATCCTTACCAATCTATTTTTGGTGCTTAAAAACAAAAAAAAATTACCATCGACTCACTATAAGGGTTTTGAGAGGGTTTTAGATCAGTTTCTATTCTTAACATTTATTCATAAAACTTTACCCTTGAAATCACCTCCTAATGCTTGAAAAACATTGTTATGATCCTTTTCCACCTCTCCCCATTATCTCATATTCCCATTAAATAGTCACACATGTCAACAAGCATGAAAAGTTCCTTCTTGAATCTATAACTCTTCATTCCACACACACAAGGGACCTTCAAACTCTTTTTCATGATTTTTCCTTCAACTCAAGACCTAAAAATTCATGAACACTCTTGAAACATCCTCTCACAAATAAATACACTCTTAAATGATCTAAAAATCCTCCAAACCTGATCATGATGCCTCATCATGCCACCTAGGGTCTTAAGACAAGGTCTATGAGAAGACCACTAGTGAAGAACATACCCCTTTGACTCACTCTGAGAGTCATGTTACTGACTCAACACCTTACTCACATGCTCTAACACTTCACTACACATCATCAGTATCAAACACATCCATATCACCACCATCATGCCTTTGCAATCCATAGTCATTTTCAAGCACTAGTTCATCATATATACCTATTATGTAGTATACCTCTTTAAGACCTTCCTACCACCATAGATGTACTTTAAGACTCATTATTATTCCAACATACTTGTATACCATGCTCAACTACTACCATACATATTCTCATAATCGTGTCACATCACAACATAGTGCCAAGATCTTATGTAGAACTCAAGAATCTACTATACCATACTTGAAACATCATGAATACTTACCATGTATCTTCACAAGATCACTTGTGGGACATCAATGAAACTCATAAAACTTTGACATCAATGATAAAATTAATGCCTCAAACACAACAAAAATAGGAACATACCTCAACATAAATACACTAATGGTCAAAGTGTGAGTCTTATTATCCATAAATAACACATAGGGCAAAGGCTGTAAATCCAGACTGGCCATCTTTGGTAAAAACATTGACTTTAGTGTCAGTGCCAACTAAGATATCCTAGATTACACATCCATCTATATTGGTGTTAACTAATATCTCCTTATCCCCTTTTGAGCTAGGTTGGATGGGAGTTTATTTTTATTATGCATGGTTTAACTAGTGATCTTCAATAGGATGAGGAGTATGATGTCTTAGCCAGTTGCATAATAAGGTTATAATGTCCTCATCTACTAGTCATTTTCATATCTCTTTAAATTTATCCCGCATCATGTCATGAAGGTTTGTATATTTTTATAAAATGATATGTGTATCAGCATCATGGTCCTTGAGGAATTAGATCTCTCCCTATAATTTTCTTACCAAATTCATAGTGTCATGTATCACCTCCTTTTACTACTAAGCATTTGAATAGTGAGTATCTCAAGGATCCTCTTGTTGAATTTTTTTAGTTAGTGGAGTAGACATAGATTGGGACTGACCACCACTTTGTATTGTAATATTAAATTTAGGACCTATTGGAGTTATAGAGCATGATATCCATTATTTATTTTCAATACATATCATGCCAACACCCTTCTCATTTCCTTACTTCATAATAGCAGTGCATAAACTAGGGCACTCCTCTAAATGGTGTTTGTTTTTACAAAAGGCACATTTAGGATATACTGATCAATCATATTGGTAGTGCTTAGGGGAACCACACTTATAAAAATTTCATGGTGGAAAACATCCACATCTACATCTTTGACCTTGAATACAACCTTAACCATGATAACCACCTTCATTCTCTTGGTTATTAACAACATGTGTTTGAAGTGTACCATGTGTGCATACCTCATGAATCTCACTAATTAGATGACAATCATTGGTATCATGAGTTTATGCATTGGATATATTATAATATGTTGATACCTTTGACTAAGTGGCATGTTGTAGTAGAGGAGAATCCCTGATGTCATGCTTTTCTTAAAAAATCTCATAATATTGCTTCAACATGGCTCAAATATTATTACAAGGATAATCATTTTAGTTATGTCATTTAGACTCACAATCTACACACCATAATCCACTATGGGTGTCATGATAGTTATGTGAAGTAAGATTTTATAATTTTGATGTCATTATAATGATATGAGCCTCCATGAAGGGGCTAATCCCTCTATCTATACTGTCAATAGCTTTGGTGGGAAGGGAAACTTCTAAGGCCTTGTATGGGTTGGTGAAAATTTTTTGTGACAAGGTACATTTAAAGGGGAGAAATAAACCTCCTAAAAACCATTGGGAATGTTGAGAAACATTTATCTCAAAAGATAACTTAGAGATAAGTGTCTTGAAATGTGCATCATACTCATGCATGCTCTTAGTGAGTTCTTGCTTGATATCCTTCAAGGTATATATACTCTATTATTTAACCTTTGTGATATCAAATTCTAGGAGGAATGATGCCTTGAGATGATCATAATACACTAGAGGTTTCTAAGGATCATACTTCTGGTACCACTTATGCACACAATCTAGAAGGGTGGTTGTAAACTGGGTTATTTTTCATTTAGAAGAGGTTATACTTCACATTCACAAAATAAGTTCACACTTTTCAACATGCTCTACATAATTATACACACCTCAATACTTTGTCAAGTGGAGTGTCATCTCATAGTATACATTGGTTGGCTAAGGTGTTTTTAATGGTGGATATTTATAAGCACTTCTAGTCCTTCATGTACCTTATAGGGGAGGTCCACCACTACCTCATGTACCTCCTCCAAATCCTTTGACTGAACCACCACTAGTTCCACCTCTTACACCTCCCATAGAAATAAAATCACCTAAGACATTATTCACTAAGGAAATTTGAGTAACTAAAGTTGGGTTGGTACTTTTCCCACTAGTTATTTTTGGTCTACTAGCCATTCCAAATTAGGACATAGAATTATTATGCAAAGGAAAATAAATAGCCAATAAACTAATATCTAAAACTTGTTCTACAAATATCTCTCACACAAGGTTGGTTTTTAACACTATACTATTTGTGTCTCAGTTGCATAAAAATATATCATCTAACTCAAAAACATGAGCTTACATTATGGGTGGGGAACCAGGTCTATCCAACTTGGGTTCTTCAATCATCACTTCCTGACTTGCTTCTCCCATATAAACTTGAGCTAGCATTAGGTTTGATCATGTGGTTGGGGAGTCCTTATGCTCTTTTACTTCCCTACAAACCCTTACAAAACTTTTTAAATCCTCCCATCCCCTTCTTAGATCACTTCCACTCAAAATCCTTTTCCAAGATTCATCATACTTGCACTTCCACAATTCTCATTGACTAGATACCATACTAAACCAATAATTCTACTTCATAACTTCCCCTGCATTTCCCCACCAACTTTTATACTCATGCAATAAATATTTTAGCCTTCTATATAAAAGTCTCAAGTCCAGAGTTTATAAAAATATTCTTAACCTCAAGTGGAAAATATATGATATATCTACCACATAGTTCTCAAAATAAGTGAAACTGAGATTCCTCTGGACAAGAATAGGTCAACACTATGTACTCCAAGATGTAACTATTCAAAACCATGTGCCACCAAATATAAAAAACACATGTCCAAGGTAGACTAAACTATGCTAAATCTAATTGATGCTCTAGTGTCCAAGCTATATTTCATTCATGGTTTCTTGATCGGTCTTGATTATAAGCCATAATCTAAGCATGAAGGTGAACATGTCCCTCTACAAATAATGTCTCATATAATGAGTTATATAGATTATATTTGATCCATGCACGTGCAGATATTCCTAGTTCAAGAAATGATACTACAAAATTATCCTCAACACTAGTAATCCATCGCTTGATATTCTCAAGTGACAACCATTTGAACCTCTTTCACCATTGTGTAGGTAAGTGCTATGAAACTTGGCAATGGAACCAAAAGTTTGGGTTTTTTTCCTTATTTAAGCATAACTTCCTTTAGGTGTGCATTTAAGTGACTAAATACCAACATGTTGGCATGATGGCATTTCATGCAAGAATGAGTTCTTGTGCATTCCCCTAAAGCACATATCAAGTGACCAATTCCCATTGGTTTTGTTGTATGAGGGTGTAATAACAAATAGGGTCATTCAAACACATACATATTAATATTGTCATTCTATAATCCATATTAATGTGTTTATTACTCAATGATCAAAATAAAAAGAAGGCATAAATAGGAACTATAAACCTAAACTTAGTTAACTAAACAAAAATATAGAAGATAACCAACAACATTATCTCTATAGTCATAAGAATAGCAATATTAAAGTAACAAAAATTTCATTCATCATATTGATAAGTGATTCATATATTACATAATTTAAGTGTATAATATAACTCACTCATATAACTCTCAATATTATCAAATTAAGTACAACATCAATAATAATAACTTCAACCACATCAACAAAAACCTTAAAAAGTTATATCCAAGGGTATTTATACTTAGTTTTCACTGACCAAGTAGTTACAAACATAATTACACTCATAGTGACTCACCAATGATCATTAACACACTTGACTCATGGTAACCAATTACATTGATTTCCTATTGACTTGGACCTTTGTGCCCCAATATTCTATTTTTTGTGTTGGATCCTAGTCACTGAATGCATGTCTTCCCATGGGCTGATGTTGGATTTATGTTGGACTTAGTCTCTTTCATCCCTATGAAATTCTCCCTAATCGTCTCCCACTTCCCATGCATTCCCAAAGTCTTTCGTTAAGTTGTGAGTCCTTCATTTTTGATCCAAATTTAAAGTATTTGATCCAAATTTTGCTCAACCTTTAATTTTTTGACTATCCATGCTCAAAATCTAGGGTGTAGGGTTCAATAAGTTAGGGTTAGGGGTGTAAGGTTTTATGTTTTGGGTCCAAAAAAATGTACCAAAATTTTATACTATTGAAATTCTCTTACCAAGAAAAATATTTTTATATTCAACACACCCCACTCTATATTTTTTCTTTAAAAAATGGGGACCCCTTTATTTTTTGAAAATAATGAATATCGTAAAGGGGTACTTGTGAGTTTTGAGGGTTATAATACTTGTGATACTTATATAAAATCAATGTTTTTAATCTAAAATCATGTCATGGTATACTTTTTGATGCACTTGCTTGAACTAACCCATTAATGAAAAGGACAGAAAGAGAGGCTTTACATGATATGTATGAAGATTGTTTTCATTGAAAGGATTACTTTGATAAAATGACAGTTCATAAATATTCTCGTCGAAAAATATTTGCATCAAAAATATTCATTTTGAAAAGATTCTATGTGAAAGGTTTCTCATCAGTGACTTTACTTCAAGAACTTTCCTTTAGATAGATTTATGTCAGGATTAATTATTTTGGTAAATTTCATTTTAGAGGGATTTCATTATCAACATTAATTTCCTAGGAATTATTTCAAAAAGTTTAGTCATCGGCAATTTTATAGCAAAAATAATTACTTCATTAGGTTTTTCAAATGATAGATTTCTTATTAGTCTTAGTCTTGTTATAGTCTATAATTGCACCCTTAGGGGATAATTTTTCAAGCTCTCCCACTTCTAGCTACAAGCATTAGGACAACCTCAGGCTGTGGGTATCCTATAATGAGGTTGAACCTCTAGAGTAGGTCGGCTTCCTCTTTGATGCTCACCTAAAACTAATGCTTCATAGGGAAAAGTGTAAGAAATGGAAAAGGGCTCCTAATGAAGTTAACCAAGTGATGCACCAAATAAAAAATGGGGAACTCCCATAATATTTAACCCACACTAGATCTGTAGAAGACAATATTAGCTCACACAATCTCAAGATCAAGCTGATTGCATAGGTGTTTCATGGAAGAGGTTTAGGAAGTAATAAATAGAAAAAAAGAGGATTTATAAGACTCACCAAAATCTCACATTAATGGCAAAAAGAACACCAATATAGACCTATAAATAGCATTGAAAACTCCATAAACAAGGTCAGAAAGAAGGACCATGGATAAGGAAGATTCTTTCTCACATAATGTCATAGTGCACAGCTCACCAAACACAGATTCAAGGCAAAATATAGGTAAGGAAAGTCCTATATTGCATCAAGAGGTAGTTTTTATAGATGCTTGACAATTTCAAGCCTAATCAAGAGGAGCATACTTTACAATATCTCAAAAATTCCCCTAGTTACTCTAAAATTTCCAAATCAAAGAGAACTAGTTTCTTAAAATTTCAAATCGAAGAACCCCTTTACAAAATGAAAAGAATGGAATATATAGAAGAGGGAAGATAAATAGAGAGAGAAATGATAGGGTCATGTTGTCCATGATCATTTAATGAGATCCACCTTTCAATGGATGCCCCACCACCCCATTGTCTAATTAGGACAAATCCATGATCAACATTTATCATTCAATAGCTCCAGTTAGTTCTCAAGTTCTTCTCATTGGTTGAGAAAAGTGCAATAGAGGATAAGAGTTTTTTTTATATGGTGAGTCATGATCCTTTCAAGGAAAAAATATCTTCAAAGGTTTTTATCATTATTTAATGCTCTAAATATTTCTCTAATCTCCCAAATTTGTTCCATGAATCTCACCATACCTTCCACTTGGCTTCATTATGAGTACAAGGTCCTCATATATTAAAACTGATAGAGCCATGCCATGTGTGATTTGAGTGGTGATTTGTAAAAATAATGGCTTAGGCTACACTTTTTATTAATCACATACCTGATCTATGCTTTGAGACCTAAACATGAATTAACTATAGGTTGAAAACCAATCTAAATTATTGGTTTTCCTATAGTTATAATATATGACACTTTATTCGATGCCTAGTCTTTTTCCATTAATGAGTTATTGACCTTTGATATATACCAAGTCTGAAATATGTATTCTATCCCCCACTCATCATTGATCTAAATCCATGATTGAATGTGTGACATTGATTTGTCTGAGCCCATTCACCTGTTAGTCACCACTCACTATTGGATCTTCTATATGATTGAACATGAGCTATCGATCCTATTTTTTGAACCCAAACATCTATTTTATGAGGCTTCAATTTTACATATGCATGAATGTATTTTATGTCCATGCAACTATCCTAGACCTTTTGAATTTAAATGACTATTTTCTATAGCTTAAAATTGACATTTGCAAAACTATCATTACTCTGCTAAAAAATGAATTCTTTGGGCCATTTCTTTCAAACTTTTGTCTAAAGGATTTTTGTTGAAGAAATACCCTTTTGGATTTTTTTTGTACTGACCACTTTCCTGAAGAAATGACCCTTTAGGGGAATCATATAGGACACTTTCCTTGGAAAAGGATTCTTTATAAATCTTGTTTTGGACAATTTCCCAAGAAAAATACCTTTTGGGATTTTTGAAATGGACCCTTCAGATTGAAAAAGTATCTTTTTTGAAGGGAAAGGACCCTTTGGGTTCTTTAAAATTCCCCTTTTTCCAAGAAAAGTGCCCTTTAGCTTTCTTGAAAATGCCTTTTTTGAAAGGAAAGTACCCTTCATTTTTTTTGTTTGGTCTATTTATTCCATCCAAAACATTTGTTCATCTGCTCATCCATTATCAGCTTGATCTATCTAGGCATAGATTAGTATTTGGGCCAAATTTGGCCAACATTTTCGGTGACTCATATGGAAGCATGCCTATTATGCTTGAGAACCCAGATCAATTTGCCTTGTCTAGTCTATTGGGCATTAAGTCTCCTATATGTACAACTGAGCTAGTCTAAAATTGGATAACTATTCTTGAAGAAATAAGGACAAAAGGACAAAAACAATAGTAAAGGTAAGTGCACGCAAGCACTTGCAGGAAGGAAAAACAACTAGCCTACTAAAAATATGTGCACAAAGACACTTGGAGAAAAGCATGAAAATTATTCTAATATGTATAGGGCTACAATTTACAAATACCCCCTCCTAGGTTAAATGGAAAACTATGAATACCATTCACTTATAACAAACCAAGATGAAAAATACCTTGCTTTGGAGGTACTAGAATTGGTGAACCAGATAGCTTTATGGCCAATCCTTTTGATGTGCTCTCCAATGGATGGAATTGAACAAACATGTCTTCAATGTAGACATATTAGTCCATGTCCTCCAAGCTTGGTTCATGTTGGCCTGTAGGAGATTTTGCAATCTTCTCATTTGATGGCTCAATTTTGTGCTCTGAATCAAGCACAACATGTGATGGCTCTTTTGAACTGGTGTTTGGCTAACTATATCAACTTAAGCAGAAAATCTCTAAGTCATCCCAAAAGGAAGCTTCCTCTTGGTCATCTGAGACAATGCCAACTTTAACTTCATATTTACTTTATTTGCTTTGAAAGGAGCCATATAGTAGTTCATCAATCTACCTAAGGCCCAACATGTCATATTTTTGTGGCTCCAGATCTGACCATTCCCCCTCATTCTTGAAGACATCAGTATTATCTTCAATAGACAATTCATCTTGAGATTGGTTAGCTTCTTCAACTTGATTGGCAAGTTCATCCTCATACTCTAGAGGAGGCATAGGTTGGTTTGAAACCTCTACCCAATCCATGAATTCATGGTATAGTTATTTCCATACTTCATCTTGATCCTCTTGGGACTAAACAAAATCCTATTTGCTATAAGCTACATCCTGAATACACACCTTTTTAAGTGTGAAGGCATCATTACTGCCTTCAAGCTCTAGTTCATCAATGTTAAAGCCATGCCACAATAGCTTATCTAAACCTAATTTCTCCTCCCTTTTTTGGAGTGGAATGCATATCATGATCTCCTCATCATAGACACTTGCATCATCCTCTTTAGGCTCAAATTTGTCTCTAAGCTCTTCCTTTATTCCTTGAAAAATAGGGTCTTCCTCCAAGAGGGAGATCGTGGGAGGGTGAAGAACTTCATTTTTCTCTCAACTTAAGAGAGTGTCTTTCCAACTACATAATTTGAGTGGTTTATTTGGTGGTTCTTGAGGGAGGAAAAAATATTCTTGGAACTATTATAGGGTAAGCTCATTGAGCTGAGCTAACACCTCTTTTTTTATTTTCTTTAACCACTCACTCCTCCTTCTCTTGAACTGGTTCTTGGACCACCACAACTAACACATCTTCCTTGTTCTCTATGCCTTTCTGAATCAATTTCTATGATGGAAATGTGTAGAGAATAGTGTTGGGATAAATAACCAGAAGCACAAAATTGATTACCAAGCAACTTAACATGCGAAAATTAACCAGAATACACAAGTAACTAGAATTCAAAAATAACACATGATATGAGAGACAATACACAACTTGTATTAAAACTCTTTCAGAAGGAAATACAACAAAGAAGGCTGCCACAGTTCTTCTTCCTTACACACCTCTAGGGCTCCCACACCTCTAGGGCATAAATAGTAAATCTTCCCTCAAAGCTCTCTCTCTTAGGTCCCAACACCCAACTCAAACACAGAGTTGGTGTTCACCTTACACCTGTGCTCCACACACTCCACAAGTGCTCCATGCACTCCACAAGTACACAAATATACTATAAGTAGATCTCCCCTGAACCTGCAACAACCTGCACCTCAATCGACCTTACTTATGGAAGGATCTTCCTTTCCTTCCTCTTTGCTCTCTATGAGTACACACTGTACTCCAAGTAGATCCCACCTGATTCTGTTCCCTCTTGTGTTGCTGTCCTATCTGATCTTGCACATCTACACATCAATATGGTTCTACACACCTGTGAACCTTGACCTTGCACACACATATACCTGCAAATCAATAATCTTACTTACCATGTAGATCTCCTAAAGTAGCCATGCTCACCTGATGACCAAGATCATACATACATAAAGAACCCTATTGATTCTCCAATCCATCACCCACACTTGGTACTGTGGTACTAGGAGGAACACACCATTGCTCACCTCACACACAGATAGAGCTTATATTATTGCTCTCTTACTCTCTAGCACAAGTTTAAAATACAACCAATGAGTCTCATAAATAGATCTCATGCAAACAATAATTAGACACCTAATTACAATAATTAGATCCATATCTCTTAGTCTAAAATTGGCTCTCAACATGCAAACACTTGGTTCGTTAGCTAACTGCCCGTAATACACGCAGTCTGAACCACATAGGTGACCGATGTCGGTCCCTGTCTGCCTGGGGGTGCCAATGCTAGCCAACTTCTGACCGACCTTGGTTGCCTTCTTGTTTGATACTGCTGACATCGGTTGGCCTGACCGACGTCGGCATCTGTAACACTCCACAACCCTTCTCAACCTCCTTCCCTACTTGCATCAGTGAAGCTTTTAGCTCCACAACCTAACAAATAGCCACCTTTTCCTCTATTTTAATGGGTATAAGAGAGGGTGGTTTCACAAGAGAGGGCATGACATAATCAGGGTCAAAGGTGTAGGAGAAAATCCATGATGGAAGGGATTCATGCTTTTCAATGGGAATGGGCATTGGGGTATGAGAGGGAAAACTAATTGTATCTTAGAAAGGAGAGGACACATAAGACTGATCTAAATGAGCCTACTAATTTTTTTAAGATATAAACACACTTTCCAAATCTTGGACAATGCTTCTCAACCACACCTTATTCTCCCTCTCATAAATTACCCATTGTTCATACTCACGAACTGACCACCTATTCTTGACCAACTAAAGATAACTCCTTACCTCTTATAGAACATTAATAGGGATGATTGAAGAAATTTCTAAACCCCTACCAATCTCCCTTATCAAATCAATATAATCTAATAATACTTGCTTAAATCTTGACAAGAATGTAACAAGATAAACATAGTCTTACCAAGGGGAATTATAAGACTAATTTAAATGCAAAGGAGACTAATCTTGGCCATATGTAGGAGTGAGAGGAGCGTAAATTATATGATAGGGTTGATAAGCTATTTTAGGTCCACTTGGGAGGAACACATAAACATTGTTAGCTTGATAAGTGTGATGTTGAGGTAGAGAATAAGCATGTTGATCAAAAGATGATTATTTGAACATACCAGACAATGATGATTAGGCACTTGGATTGTTTAAACCAGCTAATAGATGTTCATAATCACCATTGATGTTTATCAATTGCCTCTAAAGGATGATATGTATAAAAACAACAACAAAAATCCTTCTTTTGTTTTGGACCTTAGTACCACTGAGCATGCCAAATATTATTGTAGTCTAGAATTGCAACCTTGTGGGAGAATTTTTTAGGATCTCCCACTTCTAGATACAAGCATTGGGACAACCTTAGGCTGTGGGTATCCTATAATGAGGTTAAACCTCTGGAGTAGGCCAGCTTCCGCTTTGATGCTCACCTAAAATTAATGATAAACTAATACTTCACAAGGAAAAGGATTATAAAGGGAAAAGGGCTCCTAAGGAAGTTAACCAGGTGAAGCACTAAATAAAAATGGGGAACTCACATAAGCTTGAACCCACACTAGATTTACAGAGGACAGTATTATCTCACACAATCTCAAGATCAAGTTGATTGCATAAGTTTTTCATGGAAAAGGTTCAAGAAGAAATGAATAAAAACAAAGAGGACTTCTAAGACTCACTAAAAGCTCACATTAATGGTATAAATAAAACTAATCCAGACCTGCAAATACAATTAAAAACTTCCTAAAGAAGGTCAAAAAGGACCATAGACAAGGAAGATTCTTCCTCACACAATGTCATAGTACACAGCTCACCAAACATAGATTCAAGGAAAAAGATAGGTAAGGAAAGTCCTATATTGCATCAAGAGGTAGTTCTTATAGATTATTGATAGGGTTGAGCCTAATCAAGAGGATCATACTTTGCACTATCTCAAAAATTCCCACAGTTCTTCTAAAATTTCCAAATCAGAGAGTACTAGTTTTTGAAAATTTCAAATCAAAGAACCCCTTTACAAAATGAAAAGAATAGGATATTTAGAAGAGGGAAGAGAAATAGAGAGAGAAAGGAGAGGGGCACATTATCCATGATCATTGAATGAGCTCCAATTTCAATGGATACCCCACCACCCCTTTGTCTAATTAGGACAAGTCCATCATCAACATTTATCCTTCAATAGCTCCAGTTAGTTCTCAAGTTCTTCTCATTGGCTAAGAAAAGTGCAATAGAGGACAAGATTTTTTTTTATATGGTGAGTCATGATCCTTTCAGGGATAAAATATCTTCAAAGGTTTTGATCATTATTGAATGCTCCAATTGTTTCTCCAATCTCCCAAATTTACTCCATAAATCTCTCCATACCTTCCACTTGGCTTCATTATGAGGACAAGGTCCTCATATCTTAAAACTGATAGAGCCATGTCATGTGTGCTTTGAGTGGTAGTTTGTCAAAATAATGGCCTAGGATTCTCTTTTCATTAATCACATACCTACTCTATGATTTGAGACCTGAACCTAAATTAACAATAGGTTGAAAACCAATCTAAATTATTAGTTTTCCTATAGTTATAATAGATGACACTCTATTTGATGTCTGGTATTTTTTCATTAATGAGTTGCTGACCTTTGATATATACTAGGTCTAAAAGACATATTCTATCCCCCATTCACCATTGATCTAAATATATGATTGAATGCATCCCATTGATTTGTCTAAGCCCATTAACCTGTCAGTCATCGCTCACTATTGGATCTTCTGTATGATTGAACGTGAGTTGTCAATCCTATTTTTTGAACCCAAACATCTATTTCATGAGTCTTCACTTTGACATCTGCATGAATGTATTTGATGTCCATGTAACTATCTTGGACCTTTTTAATTTAAATGAATATTTCTTGTAGTTTAAAATTTACATTTACACAATTATCATTATTCTACTAGAAAATCAATTCTCTAGGTCATTTCCTTCAGATTTGTGTCTACAAGATTTTTGTTGAAGAAATACCCTTTGGGATTTTTTTTGTATTAAGCACTTTCTTGAAAAAATGACCCTTCAGGGGTATTGTATAGGACATTTTCCTTGGAAAAGGATTCTTCAAAAATCTTGTTTAGACAATTTCCCAAGAAAAATACCTTTCAAGCTTTTTGAAATGGACCCTTCAGCTTGAGATTTTTTTTTTTTTTTAAATGTAAAGGACCCTTTGGGTTCTCAAAAAGGCCCCTTTTGCTGAGAAAAGTGCCCTTTAGCTTTCTTGAAAATGCCTTTTTTGAAAGGAAAGTACCCTTCAGTTTTTATGTTTGGTTTATTTATTCCATCTAAAACATTTGTTCATCTAATCATCCAATAGTAACTTGATCCATCTAGGCACAGCTTGGTATGTGGCCAAATTTGGCCAACATTTTTGGTGACTCATAGGGAAGCATGCCTGTTATGCTTGAGAACCTAGATCAATTTGCCTTGTCTAGTCCATTAGGCATGGAGTCTCCTACCTATGTAACTGAGCTAGTCTAAAACTGGATAACTCTTATTAAAGTAATAAGGACAAAAGGACAACAATAAAAGCAAAGGAAAGTGCATGCAAGCACTTTTAGGAAGGAAAAACAAATAACCTACTAAAAATATGTGCACAAAGACACTTGGAAAAAAGCATGAAAACTATTCTAATATGTACAGGGCTATAGTTTACAAATACCCCCCTCCTGGGTCAAATTGAAAACTATGAATACCATTCACTTGTAACAAACTAATATGAAAAATATCTTACTTTGGAGGTACTACAATTGGTGAACCAGATAGCTTTATGGCCAATCCTTTTGATGTGCTCTCCAATGGATGGAATTGAATAAATATGTCTCCAATGTAGACCTACTGGTCCATGTCCTCCAAGATTGGTTCATGTTGGACTATAGGGGCTTTTACAATCTTCTCATTTGATGGCTCAATTTTATGCTTTAAATCAAGCACAACATGTGATGGCTCCTTTGAACTAGTGCTTCATTGACTATCTAGACTTAAGCAGAAAAGCTCTAAGTCATCCCAAAAGGTAGCTTCCTTTGGGTCATTTGAGACAATTCCAACTTCAACTTAATATTTACTTTATTTGATTTGAAAGGAGCCATATGGTAGTTCATGAATCCACCTAAGGCCCAACATGTCATATTTTTGTGGTTCTATACCTGACCATTCCCCTACATTCTTGAAGACATCAGTACTATCTTCAATGGACAATTTATCTTGATATTGGTCAGCTTCTTCAACTTAATTGGCAAGTTCATCCTCGTACTCTAAAGGAGGCATAGTCTAGTTTAAAACCTCTACCTGATCCATGAAGTCATGGTAAAACTACTACCATAATTCATCTTGATCCTCTTGGGACCAAAAAAATCCTCTTTGCTCTTAGATACATTTTAAATACACACCTCTTTAATTATGAAGGCATTAGTACTACCTTCAAGCTCTAATTCATCAATGTCAAATACATGCCACAATAGTTGGTCTAAATCTAATTTCTCCTCCCTTTTTTGGAATGGACTACCTATCATGATCTCCTCATCATATACACTTGCATCATCCTCTTCAATCTCAAATTTGACTCTAAGCTCTTCCTCTATTCCTTGAAAAATAGGCTCTTCCTCCAGGAGGGATATGGTGGGAGGGTGAAGAAGTTCATTTTACTCGTAGCTTAAGAGATTTTCTTTCCAACTAGGTACTTTGAATGGTATATTTGGTGGTTCTTGAGGGAGGAAGAAAGAGTCTTAGAACTCTTGTAGGGAAATTTCATTGATCTGAGATTACACATTTTTTTTAATTTTCTTCAACCACTAACTCCTCTTGAACTAGTTATTAGACCACCACAACTGACACCTCTTCCTTCTTGTCTATGCCTTTCTAAACTAATTTCCATGATGTAAATGTATAGGGAACAACCATTTTTTCTTCTTTTTTAATGGGTGTAGGAGAGGTTGGTTTCACAAGAGAGGGCATGACATAATCAAGGTCAAAGGTGTAAGAGAAGATCCACGATGGAATGGATTCATGCTTTTGAGTGGGAATGGGCATTGGGGTAGGAGAGGGAAAATTGATTAGCTCTTGGAAAGGAGAGGACACATAAGATTGATCTAAAGGAGCCTACTAATTTTTTTAAAATATCAGCACACTTTTCAAATCTTGGATAATGTTTATCAACCACACCTTATTCTCCCTCTCACAAACTGCCCATTGTTCATCCTCACAAACTAACCACCTATTATTGACCAACTAAAGAGAACTCCTTGCCTCTTGTAGAACATGAATAGGGATGACTAAAGAAAGTTCTAATCCCCTACCAATCTCCCTTATCAACTCAATATAATTTGATAATGCTTGCTTGAATCCTGACAAGGATGTAACAAGATAAACATAGTCTTGCCAAGGGAAATTATAGGACTAATTTGAATGCAAAAGAGACTGATCTTGGTCATACACAGGAGTGGGAGGAGGGAAAAGGCCATGATAGGATTGATATGTTGTTTGAGGGCCACTTTGGGGGACCACATAAAAATTCCTAGCTTAATAAGTGTGATGTTGAGGTAGAGAATAAGCATGTTGATCAAAAGATGATTTCTTGAACATACCAGATAATGATGATTAGGCATTTTTACTATTTAAACCAATTGATAGATGTTCATAGTCACCATTGATGATTTTTGAATTCCTCTAAAGACACATATGTAGAATAAAATCACCAAAAATCTTTTGTTTTAAACCTTAGTCCCATCGAGTGTGCTAGAAATTGTTGTAGTCTAGAATTTCACCCTTGTGGGAGAATTTTTCATTCTCTCCCACTTTTAGCTACAAGTATTAGAACAACCTTAGGCTATGGGTATCTTGTAATGAGGTTGAACCTCTTGATTAGGCTAACCTCCTCTTTGATGATCACCTAAAACTAATGCTAAACTAATGCTTCATAAGGAAAAGGGTTAGAAAGGGAAAAGGGATCCTAAGTAAGTTAACCAGGTGATGCACCAAATAAAAAATGGGAACTCCCATAAGCTTGAACCCACACTAGATTTATAGAGATTAATATTAGCTCACATAATCTCAAGATCAAGCTAATTTCATAAGTGTTTCATGGAAGAGGTTCAAGAAGTAATGAATAGAAAAAAATAAGAATTCTAAGACTCGCTGAAAGCTCACATTAATGGTAGAAATAACACTAATCTATAACTTCAAACAACATTGAAAATTGCCTAAACAAGGTCAAAAACAAGGACCATGGATGAGGAAGATTCTTCCTCACACAATATCATTATGCACAGCTCACCAAACACAAATTCAAGGCAAAATATAGGTAAAGAAAGTCCTATATTGCATCAAGAGGTAGTTCTTATAGATGCTTGATAGGGTCAAGCCTAATCAAGAGGAGAATACTTTAAAATATCTCAAAAAGTCCCCTAGTAACTCTAAAATTTCCAAATCAGAGAGAATTAGTTTCTAAAAATTTCAAATCAGAGAACCCCTTTACAAAATGAAAAGAATGGGATATATAAAAGAGGGAAGAGAAATAGAGAGAGAAAAGAGAGGGGCACAGTGTCCATGATCATTTAATGAGATCCATCTTTCAATGGATGAAATACCACCCCTTTGTCTAATCAAGACAAGTCTATCATCAACATTTATCCTTTAATAACTCTAAGTAGTTCTCAAGTTCTTCTCATTGGCTGAGAAAAGTGCACTAGAGGAAAAGAGTTTGTTTTATATGGTGATTCGTGATCCTTTCAAGGAGAAAATATCTTCGAAGGTTTTGATCATTATTAAATGCTCTAACCATTTCTCCAATCTCCCAAATTTTCTCCATGAATCTCATCATACCTTCCACTTGGCTTCATTATGAGGACAAGGTCCTCATATCTTAAAATTGATAGGGCCATGCCATGTGTGATTTAAGCAGCAGTTTATTGAAAGCATGGCTCAGGGCACTCTTTTCATTAATCACATACTTTATCTATGTTTTTGGACCTAAAATTGAATTAACTATAGGTTGAAAACCAATCTAAGTTATTGGTTTTCCTATAGTTATAATAGATGGCACTCTGCTCGATGCCTAGTCTTTTTTCATTAATGAGTTGCTTACCTTTGATCTATACTAGATATGAAAGACCTATTTTTTCCCTCACTCACCATTGATCTAAATCCATGATTAAACATGTGTCATTCATTTGTTTGAGCCCATTAACCTATCAATCATTGCTCACCATTGGATCTTCCATATGATTAAACATGAGTCATCGATCCTATTTTTTGAACCCAAACATCTATTTTATGAGGCTTCACTTTGAAATTTTCATGAACGGATTGGACATCCATGTAACTATCCTAGACCTTTTGAATTCAAATGACTATTTCCTGTAGCTTAAAATTGACATTTGTGTAACTATCATTACTCTATTGGAAAACCAATTCCCTGGGCCATTTCTTTTGGACTTTTGTCTATGGGTTTTTTGTTAAAGAAATACCCTTTGGGATTTTTTTTTGTATTGACCACTTTCCTAAAGAAATGACCCTTCAGGGGAATCATATAGGACACTTTCCTTGGAAAAGGATTCTTCAAAAAACTTATTTTGGACAATTTCTCAAGAAAAATACCTTTCGAGCTTTTTGAAATGGACCCTTCAGCTTGAAAAAGTATCTTTTCTGAAAGGAAAGGACCCTTCAAGTTATTGAAAAGCCCCCTTTTTCCAAGAAAAGTGCCCTTCGGCTTTCTTGAAAATGCCTTTTCTAAAAGGAAAGTACCCTTTAGTTTTTCTATTTGGTCTATTTATTCCATCTAGAACATTTATTCATCCACTCATCCATTAGCAACTTGATCCATCTATGCATAGTTTGGTATGTGTTCCAAATTTGGCCAACAAGTCTTTGAGAGATTATTCACCAGTAAATTTCATATCAAAGACTCCACTATGAAAACTTAGTCTTTAGTAACTTTTGATTTGAAAACATTATTTTTGAAAAGATTCTTAGCAGAGGCTTTTATGTCACGCATATTACACATCAGAGAATTTCTATCAAAAGTCTTAATTTTAGAGACTTTGTATTGAATGTTTTCATTTCAAAAAAAATCATCGAAATGATTCCTTTTGATAGGTTTGTTTCAGCAACTTTATTTCAACAACTTTGTTTCAATAACTTTTGTTTTAGAAACTTTGGGAGAAAATTCTTTCGAAAGGCATTCCATACTTTGGAGTATTTAGGCCCGAAAAAAAATTAACTTTTATTGACTAGGCTATATAGTCACACATAGTAAGAGTGGAAGGTTATACCATGGCACCTTTAATGACCAAGCATCTTATGTGGCATGCACACTAGGATAGGGTGTTTGAATTCAAATTGAATGAAAGTGATGAGCTCATAGATGTTAATGAGTAATGGTATATGAACTAAAAATCAATATATGAGATCTATTTACATCAATCCCCTAGTCAAGTTCACATCATTAAATCTTTGATATGAAGTAGACTTCAACTTCAAGAGATCCTAAAATCCCTTACTGCTATCATAGTGATTTGTGACTTGAGAAATTTAGCTAAGTAAAGAGATGTCATTATCAAAAGCTTGAAACATCCTAATACCCAGTAGAGTTGCCATGGCATCATAATCTAGGAACTATAAGAGATCCTTGACACCATCTAGGTTCTCAATTAAGTATTCTAAAGAATACCTGGTTAGTGTGTTCAAGCTTACTACATTTAAGGGGCATTGTTTGAATTATTCAGCATTATGGGAAGTAAAGGAGAACATGGATTCATTCAAACTTGAGGAAGACATAACAACTGAAGATAAGTAGCTGATAAAGGACCTACTCCTATTCAAGAACCAGTCCTTACACTATGCCATTACAAAATTAGAGGTTATGCCATGCATCAATTTTCTATGGGGTTTATTCTTCAAAGGATGAATCCTAGATGGAGGATACCTACATTATGTATACAATGACTCTGTTGTCACATGTATATCAGGTAAAGCATTTAATAGCTATTCAATATTGCCTATTATAGATGATACCTATGATTTGCATACTATAGTCACATAGAAAAAGGCCAACCATCTAGAATGAACTCTATCAAAATGGCTGCTACCTAGGGAGAGTTTCACGTTGAAATATCATGTCAAGAACATGTCCCTATTAATAATTTTAGAATGGGAATCTACATAGGGATGACACTATTTAATAGGATCTTTGGTCACACTAATATCTACTTCATACACCTAGAATGGGTTCCCCTTCTAGACCTTTTGGCAACTCAGAGCATAGCTATGCATTGGGGGAAATCATTAGCACATGGATCTAAGAGTAGATTCTGTAGAAGGATAAGAGGCCACTAGGTGGCAATTTCTATATGATGTCTTATCTACTAGACATAGTCATGGGCACTATATATAGACATAATGAAGTCCTATGAGATCCCAATATCAAAGTAATAAAAAATAATATTTGGGACTACTACATCTTGTGTATATATGTTCATACACAAGAAACATAATCAAAATTATTAAGGACCTTTACCTTTAGGTATGGGTGGCTATCCATGATGAGCCATTGCCAATAATTCCCCCAAGAGTAGCTTAGATAATGGCCAATAACATTAGATACTACTGGATATATCTTGATTATATATTAATCATGGTGGTGGGTCATAAGGTAGATCCTCTTCAGCTTCCAAATATCATTCCAAACAAGATAGCTAAGTAGGAAATCACTCATCAAATTTATAAAAACATTGATAAAGATCTGATGAAAAATAAGAAGGCCACCTTCCATGGATCCCATATCACCATTGGATGAATGTAATACACCATTCGTAGATAATTCAGGGAGGTTGGCAATGTTAGGAAGGCTTATGCATTACCCACTCTTCCTCACAAAAACTAGGATCCTCAAATCAAGGTCCAAAAAAATTCACACCCTCAACCTTGACTACAACTATGATCCAATAGATAATGATTTTCTATTCTTGAATACCAAAGATGACAAGGAGGTTAGAGAAAGAGCCACAACTATTGGGATAATTGAGGACTTATTGAGAGTGATCCAAGCATAACCATCCTTGACACTTGGTGAAGCAATGTTTAGAATTCCACCTCTTGGAGGTTGTAGATCCTTAAATTTCTAGAGTGGAAGGAAATCACAATATCTAGAAGGAGAGGGCCTTGATTCACAAAAATCTCAAATCTAGACTCAAGACCAATAGTAGTTGGTAACTAAGGCACCACTCAATAGAGATGAAATTAAAGAACAAGAACAGGAAGAACAAGATGAGGAGGAACAAGTGTCTACCTCAACATAAAAATAAATAAAAGTGTTCATAGTTCAACCTTCAATAGTTGAACTAATTAAGATCAAACAAGAGTTAGCTGAGGAGCTAACTATAATAGGAGGTAGCACATAAGTAGAAGTCATTGTTATCATATGGGAACATAGACTGGTTAAAGATTATTTGGCCTGTAATGCCTAATCTTCCCACACATACTGAGCAAGAACTTGAAGAGCATGCTCAAGTGGAAGCATTTTCCTCTAAAACCTTAAAGTTCACTCTTATACTATATTATTATAAGGAACTAGGAGCCTCAACCTCTAAGAGGCCCAATTTGAAGATAACAAAATTACCAATAGTGAGTTCCCTATTTGATAAAGCCACTACATTAGTACATATGGTGAGAAATAGGAGGATAGAATACACCTCAAGTAGAATCCTAATCATGGAAGAAAGGGAGGAAGCACACTCCCTAAGAAAAAGATAGAATAAGAAAAAGGGTTAGTCCCCTTATATAAATGAATTAAAATCATACATGGAGACCCACATAAAATCCATAATTACCATACACCAAGGAACCAAACTAGCCAGGAAAGAGCTCAATGAAGAGTTAGAAACACTTAGAGAGAAACAAAAAGTGACTTGAATTCCTCATATCATTTATTAGGTTGTGCATGATGCTTCCCTTAGATTGTATAAAATTCTTTATTCCAATTATTCTTAAAGAGTCAGCTTGGCTCCACATGTCAATAATATAACCCAATTGTTCATGAGCCAAAAGGAAGATGATAACAAGTTGAACTTATTAGTGTTGTATACACCCAATAAGGATTTCATCCATATATCTTTTATGACTCCATTAGATTCCTCAAACTCTCTAAAATTAACATTAATAAGGACACAAGAGGCCCGAGACTAGGTAATATATTTGGAGGCATTAGTTAATAAATTGGTCGAATAAGAGAAGGAGGTTGAATAGATTTTGCCATTATTAGATATGGCTATTATTTGAAATAAATAAAGAATGCTAGTGACTAGATCTACATTTAACCAAATGATCAAAAAGCCTCCAATAAATTCAAATAGAGCCTATAAGGTCTAAGCCTAGAAGACATTGAGGCCAAATTAACCATAGCAAGGAAGAAGGCCACAGAGGTGAAGGTATTCAGGATTGGCTTCTAAGAAACCAAAGTAGAACATAATAAACTAATGGTCGAGACAAGTAGAGTAAATAGACCATCTATTGTGGATATGATTTTATTTAGAGCACAACATTCTAAGGCTTACCAACACTATTAGGACTTTGATGCAAAAAATTAAGATACTCAACAATCTCAACCTACTAGTTCCATTATGTCAACTCCACCTAATCTACCAAAAAAGATAACAACCATGTTGATGCCACTATAGACTATTATTATCATGGTAACTACAGTTCAAATAGTTAGTGCATCTTCAAGTTCACTTCCAGTTACTATGGTAATAACCACTACTATAATCATAGTTCTCATAGTAGTTTTGAGACAAGTCAAACAAGAACCAATTTAGATTGGCTAATTTTATACATTTTGCATGCAACTGACATAACTAAATAGTTAAATTCTTGTGTTTGTGTGTGTGTGTGTGTATAGAGTAATTAACTATTTTTTTAACAACATGCATACATTTCATGGTTAGGTTATTTGTAATGCATTTATATATAACTTGGATTTATTTTACTATCTTTTAGATGTAAACATAGCATGATAATATTGAAGGATGAGGCAAACCCTTCCCCAATATCTATATTTACAAGATTTGACCCTATTTTAAAGGGTCAAAGTTTTTGAATGAAATATAAGAAGAAATCAAGGATCTTGATTGTCATGCAACTATATTTGTTGTCTTCTTCCATTTTTATGTTTATGAATTTGAAGTTTCTTTATTTTGTAAGTTGGTTCAATAATTATGATGTGTGCCAATGTTATGAATGAATATGATTGTTATGTTTATGAATGATTAATTATAGATGTGTTATAGCTATTGAAGGTTAATATGTTCATTGATTTATATAATTAGTACAGGTCGAATCATTATTCTTAATTGTGTAGAAGTGTCTTAGTTGATATGGTATTATAGGTATCTTAAATAACTTCTTGGTTTGAGTTGTAATCATTTATATAAAGGTATGAAATTGCAGCCTTGAAATGACTAACCTTTAGTTGAGATCAATAATCACCCTATATCTACTTACCTAGACTCCCAGTTGTGTTTGTTGGTAAGTGAGCAACACCTGTAAACAATAAACATTGGTATTTGAGAGACATATCCACTAAAGAGATAGACCAACAAATTCCTTTTCAAAAAACATAGAATCCTTCTTTCTTCCTTGCCCTTCCCTCTTTTTGAAGTTTCTTTGAGATCTATCCACCATAGATTATCTCTTCACCCATCCAACTCATATAGTGATTTTATTTTTTATTAGAGACCACACATCTACCCACAAACTTGGTTGAAAAACCCACATGCTTAACTTATTATTCCACCGCTTGGTTGTTCTAACCACATAACTATTACTTATGCCCCAGAGTAGAACTTAGTTCTACAGAGATCCTAAAACATTAGAGGCTAACTCATTCAAAACTATTTGAGGTGTGAATAAAATCCATATCAATAGAAAATAAAAATATGGTGCTAGAAGGAGGGCCCACTTGCGTACTTTCCCAATAAATAGAGAACATATCATTATGGAGACACCTAGGAGATTAACAAGGTCTAGGGCTTAATCTAGTATTTTGGTTTCACCATTATCATAGTTTAGAAGGCCTAAAAACATACCTTCCATCCCTGAAGTATATAGAGCCTAAACACCTTCCTCTATAAGGAACATCCCACCTATCAATGTTCCTATGGCCCAAATTTAGTTAATTGGATCTGCTATAACTGTCCCTAGGGACCAACATCATCTACCTAGGAATCCAAAAAAGTATATGCCTACTTTCTCCCCTTCAAGTGGGAGGATAGATGAAGGGCATATCAAATATTTCAAGGATGATTTGATATTGATGAATTTTACCCATGAGGATGTTACATTTTGGTTTTTCCCATTTACTCTATAAGATTCTTCTTATGATTGGTATCTCAATTTATAGTAAAATTTTGCCACCTCATGGGATGAATGTCTGGTGTATCAAATCTTTACTATAATGAAAAAGGATCCTAATGAGTCCATTAGAGCCTTCAAATCAAGATTCTAGAAGGTGAACATACAATTTAATGTTGCTTATAAGCTAGATGAGAACCTAATACTTGAAATATATAAGAATGCCTTGGATATTATTACTATCATAATATTATGAAGATTTGTTGCTACCATTATTCTAAATTTTTAATTCTAAGAAGCTATCAATATAGACAAGCAGCTCAATCCATAACTTAGCCCACATAATCTGGGAGGTCAAACATTCAACAATGGACTTTTATATTTGAATACAATTCTCTATGTAAACTAGAATGCTCCCACATTCAATCAGAATTAGTTGTTCACTTTTCCACCCATTACATAGTATATAATTAATTAGAACTATAGTTTCTTAAATAATCATACAAAAATAAATAATCATCAGCAGAATCAACATCAATCTCATACCAATGCAGTAGTCATTCAGGGTTTTGATTCTAACAAAGCCGAATTAGATTTTATATAAAGAATGGTTTAGAAGCTAAGTAATGATTTTATAAATATGTAGAAGAGGATGGGAAATACCAATACTCAAAATTACAATCAAAATTATATCTTCCCAATATATAACAGGTTTTTCAATACGCCCAATAATAATACATACTAGTAATAATCTAATAAGCTACCAGAGATATATTATCGAAATGGCTTTGCAAACTGGTTTAGGGTCCACAATATGTCTCAGCATGGAGATTTGGACTATATATAATTCTACATATCCTTTGAAATATTAGAGTGAAATGATTAGATAATATCAACTGATGAATCTTCTAAATTTGTCACATGTATCTAGCCCTTTTAGTTCAGTTATGGTCTTGCTGACTTTTGAGTCTCCCTTAGTGAAGATGACAACATTCTAAAAGATAATTTTTATGAAATATAGGCATTCTAGTAGTTTAATATAAATAATTATAATATGAGGAATAGGCAGCCATTTACTACTTCTAATCCTCTTAATAATATAGTTATCTTTCTAAATCTCATAATTGACAACAATCCTCCTCCCCATAAAGGGAATGATTATCACCAGTACAAAGAGGAACGAAATAAAGGGGGATACAATATTATTGAGGACATGAATAAAATCAAGACCAATATTACTCTTCATGAATTAACGTAGATCACAAAGCAGAAAGAGCTCTTATAGAAGTCCATCACATACAAGTCTATTGTAGAAAATTCAAAAATAGCCAACATAAATGTCATCTGGAAAATCAAGCCAAAATTTACTCCTTTCTTACTAACTATTCAAGCATTTTGAAAGAATATACATAATTACTTAGTGGATTCAGGAGCTTTAGCAATAGTGATGCCAAATTCTATTTGTCAAATGTTTGGTTTAACACCAAAGCCATCTAAGAGGATAGTGTCATAGCTTGATAAAATATTGGTGCCTTTCTTGAAGAGTTAAATAACATGATAATTTAAGTTTCATCTAAAACAAGAGTGAAGATGACTATTGACATCCTAGTAGTGGACATACCTGAAGGTTATGGATTTTTATTGAGCAGAGATTGGTCAAAAACACTAAATGGATATATTTCCATAGACTTTTTAAATATTTGGGTGCCATGGAGAGATGTAGCCAATCAAATTAGAATTGACTGAGAATCAATAATGAAACATCCTATTATATAATACAATACTTACAATAATAAGGTAGGTTACAAATCTCCTAGTCTTGGAATTTATACATTCACCATGAAGCATAAAGCACCTGAATAAATTATGGGACCTTTCCAATTATTGACCCTCTATTTTTATGGAGATAGATCTAAACAAGGATCAAGTGTTGGTATTGAATTAATCAATCCATAAGGAAATAAATTATTGGTAGCATGTAGGCTCTAGTTCCTATGTACTAATAACAGAGTGGAGTACAAAGCCTTGATTCTAGGATTAAAATTCATCCTCAAGAACAATGTTAAAGAATTATTGGTATATGGAGTTTCTGAACTTTTGGTTAACTAGGTCAGAAATAAATATTAATGTAAGTTGTCATATTTTAAAAAGTACAAACATAGTGCCTAGGATTAAATAGAATCATTTGAAGTTTTCAACATAGTGTCAATCCTAAAATAACATAATGGAGCCACCGATTCATTTGTCACTTCAGTAACAAGTCAGACACCCTTACAAGAGTCAAAAATATAGAATTTTTCCATTGAATTGGTACCATATCCCTCATTACTATACAATGTTGAAAATTTTCAATTATTTGATGATGACTAGCAAATTATCCAATTTTTGACAAATTTAGAATAATTCAAGTTTCAAATAATAGATGACAAAGAAAGAAACTATAGATGCCATGAAGAATTAGATGAATAAAGTGTCATATAGTTGAAAGAGAATAGACTCCCATTAGGAATGGTCTCCATGGAAAGGACCTTTGATACAAATCCTCAAGCTCAATCACAGAGGTAGTTGAAGGTAAATGAATCTGAATTCAATTCAAAAAATGTTAGTGATGAAAATAATGTGCACTTCATCAATATCAACTTAAGCTACACACCTAAAGAAAGTCAAAAAGTCAAGGAACTGATTATCAGATACAAATACATAATTGCATAGACTTATGAGGATTTAAGTGTTTTCAATCCTAGAATTATGACCCATACAATTCCACTAAATCTTGATAATAAACCATTTAGGAAAAGGTAAAGGCCAGTTAATCTTATATTAAAACCACTAATTTAGAAGGAATTAGAAAATCTACTGAGTGCTAGGATTGTTTTCCCTATTAGACATTCAACCTAGTGGCCAATTTAGTTCTAGAGTGGAAAGATCAGACTATGCATCGACTTCAAAAATCTAAATAAAGATTTGAAGAAAGACAATTATCCTTTGCCCTCCCTAGATGAGGTTATACAAAAGGTAAGTGGCTCTGAGATGATGTCTTTTTTAGATGAATTTTTATGTTACAATCAAGTGTTAGTCGAATCAGAAGATAAGATGAAAACAATATTTACTATGAAGTAGGGAACATATGCATACAAGCAAATGCCATTTGGGATGATTAACATTGGTGTGAATTTTCAAAGGGAAATGGATCATGCATTCTAAGGATTGATAGGGAAGTGCATCATTATATACATAGATGATCTAACTATTTTTTCTAAAAATATAAATGATCATATTGACCTTATTTAGCCTATCTTTGAGAGATGCAATAAGTTTGGGGTATCACTTAACCCCAAAAAAACATATTTAGTGTTATTGAAGGAAATATTTTGGGCCACATCATTACCAAGGATGGGATCACTATTTACCCAGATAAGATTTAGGGGATATTAAAGATAATGTTTCCAAATAGCAAAAAAAGATCAAATCATTCTTTGGAAAGATATATTTTGTAAGGAAATTTATATCAAAATTTGTGGAAATTTTTAGACCACTAAATGCAATGCTCAAACAAAATGCCAAAGTGGAATGGATGCATGAAGCTAAGAAATCTTTCTAAGACATAAAGATGACTATTTATCAAGTCCTAGTGTTGGTAAGCCCTAATTTCACTAAGGACTTTTACTTATATTCATTCACCTCATAACATACCATTATTGTAGTACTCATATATAAAAGAAAAGAAAGTGAACATCTAATTGCCTTTATGAGTACTAATTTGAATGATGTAGAGATCAAGTATTCACTAATTGATAAGTAAATATTTGCTCTCATTAAGGAAATCAAAAAGTTTAGGTACTACATTTTATGGAATAAAACCATTGTTATAGTACCATATCCCACTCTCAATATCACACTTAAATAGAATGAATCAAAAGAATGTAGAGGTAAATAGATGGCTAAGTTATAAGAATTTGATATTGAAATCAAACCAGTGAGGATCATTATAGGTCAAGGCATAGTTCAATTGATGGTTGAACTAAACCCATGCATAATTATTAAAGAGGTATGCTAGACATAGGTCTCCCAAGATAATTGGTATTTAGGTATTATCCAATTCTTGCTTACAGGAACATGCCCTCAGAAGCTTAAAAGAGATCAAAAGAGAGATTTACGACTCAAGGCTTCTCATTATATGATTAGAAAAGGAGTCCTCTATAAGAAGAATTATTAAGTAATTTATCTAATGTGTGTGTCAAGAAAATAATCTCAATAAATCTTAGATAATTTACATCAAAAGATAGACAAAAACCATCCATCTAGCAATATTATAGTGCATAAAATACTCATAATGGGATACTACTAGCTGATGATTTTTAATGATGCTCATTTCTACATGATGACATGCTATAAATGCTAGGTGTTGGACAAAATAGAGGTATATGCATCCATGCTGCTACATCCTATAATTAAAGGTAGGTTATTTTCCCAATGAGGCCTAGATTTCATTAGATTAATAAATCTAAATTCCTTAGTTGGACACAAGTTTGTACTTACTGCTATAAATTACTACACTAGATGGACATAGACAATAGCCACCAAGAAATATAAATCCCAATATGTGATAAGTTTTATTGAATAACATATCACAACCAAGTTTGACACTCCCATCTCTTTGGTTTATGAAAATGGGCTAGCATTTTTATTAGTTGAATTCATTGAGTGGGCCCATGATAATTAGTTTACCTTTAAATCGTTATCTAGCCATTGCCCATAGGGGAATGGATTGGCTGAGTCAACCAATAAGAATCTTATAGATGCCATCAAGAAGTTAACTATGGATAAACAAAAGGAGTGGCACCTTCTATAAAGTATGCACTCTAAATAGATAGGATGAGGTACAAGCAGGCCCTCAAAGCTTTGTCATATTTACTTGTATGGGAAACAAACCATGTTCCCAATTATGCTAAAATTTCCAACATATCATTTTATGCAAGAATACATAGAGCCCAATGATAAAACAAAGTCTAGATTATTGGACATCATCAAAATGGAAGACTCTAGGTATAAATCATTACAGAGCTTCAACCAACATCAGGATGTGGTCAAGAGATGGTTCGATAAAATTAAAAAAAATCCAAGCTTTTAGAATCTTTGACTTGGTGGTGCTATGGGATAAGGCCCATGAGAAGAAATGAATGCATGATAAGTTTGCCCCAATTTGAATAGGACCATATCAAATATCAAAAAATTTGGGTAACAATGATTTCCATTTGAAATATTTTTAAGGTAATGATCTAATTCATCCAGTAAATGGATAGTTTTTGAAGCATTACTTCATGGCTACTCCATCTAGAGAGGTATTTTAATAGAAATAAGTCATTCAAGTAGAGGTAGGGGTATATTAAATTTTATTTATTAGTTATCCTCTTGATTTATGTTGATTGCTTTTATTAGAGTAGTTTGCATTTTAAAGTAGTTTTTCACTTTTGATATTTTTTTTGCTTTCTAGAATAGTTTCCTTTTGATTTCATGACAGTTAAATTATGGTGGATCTTGGTATAATAAAACATAGTTTGAGGTATTTTAAATCCAATCCGAATCAAGGTTCTAGTGCATACTATGGTTTAGAACTTTTAATTTAGTTAAGCAATGAGAGAGTTAGTCATGAATGTCTTAAAACTAATGATTTCATCAGGTATGTGAAAGTTGTTCCCACAATTTTGTGCAAATTTTAAAAACTTTTCTTATTCTCTTAGATCAAATGCACATGGAACATTAAAACTTATTGAAGTTAATAATCATGGGAATAGGCAAGAGTTGACATGGACATTTTGATTAAACCCAAATTTTAACTAAGAACAAGTCATTATGGTCACCTTTTCCTTCTTTCCAAAAAATAAAGAAAAGAAAAGAATACAAAATAAAGAGGCATGAGTCAAAAAATTTAAAAAAAATAAAAAAGATTCAAATATGACATGATAAAATAAGATCAATGCATCATGCATCATAAAAAATGTGAAGGAAGGAAGAATAGATGATCAAAGGTATCTTTGTTAGGGATATAAATGTCTGACTAGTAGCAGAGCAATGCTCGAGCTCTCCATTTATGTACCTAATTCCCAATCAAAATGAAACCTACAACTTACCCTTATGTATTTGTCTAAAAACCTAAAAACAAAGGAAAAGAATAACACTTTTCATACAGAAATTCAAGGTGTAAGTAGAGCTAGTATGTTGCATAGAATTATTAAGAGTCTCTTTCCATTTCTAGTTTAATTATTTTATTCAGAATAAATTTAAGGTTGATATTGGGATTGAAAAACTAGGGATTCTAAGCTCTTAAATACTATGAAGTATTCACCCCTGTGAGTCTCCATTTTTTGTATTCAACACACCTCACTATGTATTCTCCTTCAAAAAATGGGGACCCCCTTTATTTTTTGAAAATAATTAGTATCTTAAAGGAGTACTTGTGAGTTATGAGGGTTATAATACTTGTAATACTTGCACAAAATTAGTGTTTTTAATTTAAAATGATGTCATGTTATAATTTTTTATGTAATTGCTTGGACTAACACATTAATAAAAATGATAGAAAGAGAGGTTTTACATGATAGGTATGAAGATTTTTTTCATCATAAGGATTACTTCGGTGAAATGATAGTTTAAAAACATTGTCATCAGAAACATTCACACCAAAAAAAATTGTTTTGGAATGATTCTATGTGGAATATTTCTCATCGATGACTTTACTTGAGGAACTTTCCTTTTGGTAGCTTTATGTTGGGAATAATTATTTCAGCAAATTTCATTTTAGAGGGATTTCATCAGCAACATTCATTTCGGAAGAATTATTTTTGAAAGTTTAGTCATCAAAAAAAATTTAGTTATAATAATTACTTTGATAGGTTTTTCAAATGGTAGCTTTCTTTGTATTCTTAATCTTTGGGAGCTTATTTATCGGCAACTATCATATTAGATACTTCACTATGGAAACTTAGTCTTTGGGAACTTTCATTTTAGAAATATTATATCAAAAAGATTTGTATTGGAAACTTTTGATTTAGAAATATTCTTATCAAAGGCTTTTATGTCAAGCATTTTACACGTCGGATACTTTGTATTATAAGATTTCATTTTGTAGATTTTTAATCAGAAGGACTATTTTTGATGGGTTTGTTTCAACAACTTTTGTTTCAAAAACTTTAGGATTAAATATTTCTAAAAGGCATTCTATTCTTTAGATTTTTTAGGCCCAAAAGAAAAGTCTGACTTTTACTAACTAGGCTATACAATGACACATGGAAAGCATAGAAAGTTACACCATGGCACCTCAAATGACAAGGCATCCTACGTAGCATACACACTAGGATAGGGTGGTTGAATTCAAATTGAATAAAGGTGATGAGCTCATAGATGTTAATGAGTAATGGTACACGAACAAGAAATCAATGCAAGAGATTTATATACTTCAAGCCCTAAGCCAAGATCACATCATTCAATCTTTGAGCTCAAGTAGACATAAACTTCAAGAGATCCAAAAATCCCTTACTAATATCACATTGATTTATGACTTGAGAAATTCAACTAAGTGAAGAGATACCCTAATCAAAATCTTGAAACATCCTAATACCCAATAGAGTTACCATGACATCATCGTCTAAGACCTACAAGGGAGCCCTGACACCATCTAGGTTCTTTATTAAGGATTCTATAGAATACATGGGTACTGTGTTTGAGCCTACTGCATTTGAAAGGATTTATTTTAATTATTCAGTATTGTGGGAATAAGTAGAGAATGTGGATTGGTTCACACTTGAGGAAGACATAGTAGTCAAAGATAAGCATATGATAAAGGAATTACTTCCATTGAATTGCCAAGCCCTACATTATGCCACTATAAACTAGAGGTGATGATATGCATCAATTTGCTATGGGGTTTATTCTTTGAAAGAAGAATCATGGATGGAGGATATCTACCTTATGTAGATAATGACATTATTATCGCATGTATATCAGGTGAAAAATTAAATAGGCATTTAAGTTTTTCTATTATAGATGTTACCTATGATTTGCATATTGTAGTCACATGGAAAAAGGCCAACCATCTAGATCAACCTCTATCAAAATAGTTGTTATGTGGGAAGATTTTCACATTGAAAGATCATACAAAGATTCATGTCCTTATTACCAATTTTATAATGGGAATATGTAGGAATGGCACTCATGAACAATATCTTTGGTAATGCTAGTATCTACTTCATACACTTGGAATGGGTTCCCCTGTTAGACTCTCTGACTACCTCAAAGTGTACCTACATATTGGAAGAAATCATTAGTGCATACTTCTAAGAGAAAATTATGTAGAAAGATAATAGGCCACTAGGTGGAAATTTCTATATGATGTCCTATCTACTAGATGTACTCATAGGTATTGTGTATAACCATAATGGAGTCTTATAGGAACCCAATGCCGAAGTCATAAAAAATTAGATTTGTGACTACTACAGCTCTGTGCATATTTATTCATATGTAATAAACATAATAAAAATTGTCAGGGACCTTTACCCTCAGGTATGGGTGGCTATGCACGATGAGTCATTAGATACTATTAGATATATCTCAATTATATAGTAATCATGGTGGTGGGTCATAAGGTAGATCCTCTTCAAATTTTAAAGTTTGTTTTGAATAAGGTAGCTAAGCAATAAATCACTTATTAAATTTGTAATATCATCAATGAAGAGCTAATGAAAATAAGAAGGTTGCCTTCTATGGATCCCATGTCACCATTGGTCGAATGTATTACACCAGTCATATATAGTTCAAGGAGGTTGGCAATGCCAATAAGGCTTATGTATTACCCACCCTTCTTCACAAAAATTGGGACCCTCATGACAAAGTCCAAAATAAAATTCACACCTGCTACAAGCATGAGTTGATTAATCATGACTTTCTCTTCTTGAATGCCTAAGATGATAAGGAGGTCATAGAAATGGCCATGGCTATTGGGATAAGTGAGGACTTACATAGAGTGATCCAAGCATAACCATCCTTGACACTCGGTGAAGTAATGTTCAAAATTCCACCTCTTAGAGGATGGAGATCCTTAGATTTTTAGAGTGGGAGGCAATCACAATAGCTAGAAGGAGAGGGGATTGATCCCTAACAAGATCAAATCTAGCCTCATGACCAATAATAGTTGGTAGTTGAGGCACCACTTAGTGGAGATGAAAAGGAAGAACAAGAAGAGGAAGAATAAATTGAGGAAAATTTTCCTACCTCAATACAAAAAAAAGTACAAGTGCTCATATTTTAACCTTCAACAGTTGAATTGATTAAGATCAAGCAAGAGTTAGTTAAGGAGCTAACTATAATATGAGGTAACACACAAGTAGAAGCTAGGATTATATTCTTGGATTCATCAAATAAAAGGGAAACACTGACTACTTTATCCTCAATGCCAAGCATTATTCCCTCTTCTCTTCCATCACATTCCATAGGTTCACAGTAGGGAGAACAACATAGACATATCAAAGGAATCATAAGGATAGACCACAAACTCCTCTAACCCAAGAAGTAGACAAGGATAAGCTACAGTAGGCAAAGGTTCTAATATTATAGGCACTCAAGGCCAAAGCACATGTCATAGGTGACTCATTTGGTAAGGATCCCTTGCTTATAACTCCTTTAAATTTTTTCCATTTAATGTATTTACCAGTAGTTTTAATCTCCCATAGCCCTATGGTCTCCACATTTATTCCCCAATGGATAGTATCTAAATGTCTACTCTTTCTACACCCATCCATGAGTTTGCCTATCACCACTACTCCTATTCCACCTTCCATCTCCCTTCTATTGACATCCACTCCATCAACATTAGTTTGTCTATTCCTTCCATTGCTTAGTCCATCACTCCTGCTACATCCCCTTCTACCAAGTTGGTTTCATCCTTGCCTTCTTCCACTACCACAATAGTAACCATAGTGGTAACAACTAAAAGTGCACCTAGGATCCAGGTAGTCTTTGTGGTCCATCCAATGCCATAATATGGTAACATAGACTAGTCAAAGAT
>JARHVA010005155.1:385000-607500 GCA_037957365.1 Torreya grandis | reverse complement strand
CCTCAACTATTGTTCATGACCTCAGTAAGTAGCACATGGTTATTGGTTTACCACAATTTTATTTCAAAGACGACATCTGTCTAAGTTGTGCACTTAGAAAAAAACAAATAGATCCATTTCCTAAAAGAAAATCCTTGAGGAAAAGTGAAAAATTATAGTTGGTTCATAGTGATATGATGTCCTTTCCCAATGTTTATTTTCAAAAACATAAATATGTGCTTACATTAATTGATGGTTTGGCTTATAGAACTTGGGTCTACTTTTTGAAAAATAAAAGTAAAGTCCTTAAGCACTTCAAAATTTTAAAGGCCCTTGTTGAAAACCTATTAGAGAGGAAAATTTAGTGTCTCAAAATAGATAATGGAGGTGAATTTTTCAACAATAATATGATTAGATTATATAAACATTCATCCATTCAAATTCAAGAAATTGTACCCTGCACCCCTCAACAAAATGGGGTAGTTGAGTGCAAAAGCTACACACTAAAAGAAATGGCCAAGTTCATGGTAAATTAAAAATATTTTCCTCCATATTATTAGGTTGATGCAATTTAATGTGAAACATACATCTGAAATCAAAGCTCATTATATGGTGTTTAAACTACCCATCTCTCGTGAATGAAAATAAAATTGTCTCCCAAAAAAGCAAGGGTTATTTTTTACTCTACCATCTATATAACTACAAAATAAACGTAAAATTTAATGCCTATAATATTTATTTCCAAATTATAAAAAATTCCAAGGGACTACTTCAGGTTCTTATTAGTTATAAATATTACATATCAGGAAGGATTTAGTGGAGGACTCCCTATGGCCACAAACACGTCCTTAGTTAACACATTAACTTTATACCATGTATCAATAACCAAATCTTGAACATAATACCCATTCATGGAAATTAATCATACCTAGTGGTATTAATTTGAAATAGTGGTATTTGTTGTGGTACATCAATTGGTGATAGTGTTTGAACCATAATACCTAATTAGAGTTTAGGGAGTACGCATTTTTTCCATAATGAATTTAATATGAAATAAATAGTTTTGGCTATATAGAGGTGTCAAAAACATCATTAATTTTGTTGGTCATTATTTGTCTTTACATCCCCCAAAATAAATTCACTATTTACTGATAGGCCTTCTTCCATTTAACAAGCTCAAAATCCTATCATTGATTATATGATGCATTAGCTTTGAAAAAATAGATTTCATTTATTATGCATCCACATTAGTATTCACATCACTATAAGTTAGCACATTTATAAAGTGGGGCTTTGGGAACTATTATTAAACATAAACATACAACTTTGCTCATATTTTCTTGTATTATTTTGTCATTCCTTCCAATTTTCCATCATCTTATAACATTATTATGTTATTAGATCACCATTAAAATGGACATACCATGGGACATATTCAACTTATGTGGCATACTTCACCACAAATGTAACAGGTCACTAGTCCCCTTAGGGTGTAACCTCTCCCAAATATTTTGTAATCACCAGTACCTCCATCCATAGTATGGGGCATAAGCAGACTTATAGTTTCCTAAAAAATGTGCTTATTATTTTGGTTGTGCAAAACTTTAACCACTTGACACTATGATGTATCATGTGTGGAAAACTTACATACATAAAACCAATAGTTAATTATGACCTCTTTCATTGTCTGCATTAAAGGGCATGTGGAAGGATTATGGAACTCATAGAAAATCTTAGAATGTGGTATCATAGGAGGTCCTTAATATAAGACCTAAGCCACAATTCATGTCCTACTATGGGAGAAGTCCTACCACATATGTCCCTCCATTTGTAAGTTCATGCACCATAACCCCTAATTCCTCTCTAACTATGCCACATTAGATAAATTATCTAACTTTATGGACACCTCTCTAATTTGTGACTCAAGGTGAGACCCTAATACTTGAGGATATGTGGGGTATTTGATTTCTTCCATATTTAATTTAACCTTTATAACAAATTTTTGTGTATAAAAGGTATATTGAATAAAATCACACTACATGTAATGAGACATGTCTTTAATAAATAATTTGTAGTGTAAGGATGGGTCTAAATTATATGTGACCTTAACTAACAAATCCTTAATCTGCTGGTCATATGAGTGTAACTTGCATGAGATTTCTATATTTTATTTAACTCCATGATATTATAATGTTATGAATCAATTTATGTGAATTCATCCAAGAAACCTTACTTGAATTCATATAGATCTATGTGAATCCCAACTGGGTCAAATTAAGCATACTAGTCTTGGGTACAACCACTTAGAGCAACTACAAACTACTAGATTTTATGAATGGGGTCCCTGAGATTATTTTCATGCTATTATATAATTTAGGCATACCAATGTCACATTGCATCTTATACCTTAGAAAATGTTCTTATTGATAGTTTTGAAGGTCCATAAATAAGGGTAGTGATGAGACCTTATGAACCCACACTTCAATAATAACTCAATCCTCAAGAATAGTTTGTTTTCTATGTACCTAGGGATATATTATATTAATTTATATGTTTTAATGGAGATGCCAACATGTGGCACACATCTCCATTAGTTATTTGTATGGGTTAAATATATTAGATCAAATGAGTAACTTGTGGAATTATTACATTTTGTAATTAGTCGGTCTACATTGGGATTAGGAGTGACCCATTCATTATTAGTAATAGAGGTCTATATAAAGGAGATGAAATTACTATAAAGGATATCAAGTAAGTGTTGAGTTTTTTATTTTTTATAAGGATATTGGAGGTGTCCCCCTTGAATCATAATAGTGGAGTTATTCCTTCCTTAATGAGTATTATATGGTGTTGCCCTACCATAAGGGTATTATTCTATTTTTGAATACATTAAATATTTGGGCATCTTGGCCAACTAATATATATTTTTATGTATTTATATACATTATAATTTTCATTATTCTATTATTATAGGTGTAGATTTTACCAGGTGGTATAATATCTTTACTTTGGGAAAATGTGTGTGTAAAACCCTAATTTTAGATAATCAATTATTTCTTACTATTTGTTGATTTTTTTTCTAAATTTTTATTGGAATTAGAAAATCATTCAGGGATGCCATAGTAAAAAATTAAGGTTTAGTGATAATTTTGGAGAAAGTTATTATTATTTTAGGGTTTTTCATAAATTTTCCATATTAATTGTAATTACAAGAATTTTTCTACAAATTTTTATTGAAGTTGTAAAATTAGTCAAGGAAGCTACAATGAAAAATTTGGGTTTTTTTAATAAGTGTTCTGTAAGTTATTATGATTTTATGGTGTTTCATAAATTCACTCTACATGCCATAATTTTAAGAATTTTCCTAATTTATTTACATTTTTGGAAATATTGAAAAAATATAATGGAGGTATGTTCTTTGAATTTTTGGTTTTGAGGCTGACCTCAGTTTGGAACCATTTAGTCAAAGTTTAATCAAAGAAGATATTTAAATCTACTTATATACATGTTTTTATTTTTTGATTGAGGTAAAAAATTGATATCTATTGAGTACTAGTGTTCTTGAAATCCTAGTTTTATTTGAATAATAGATTTAAAAAATTACTCCAAAGAGGATGATGATAAGGGTATATAATGGTGGCTTCTATTTAAGAGGAAATTTTCTTGGAGTGTAAAATGGAGATCTAGATAAGGTACTTTACATTCCAAGTAAAAAATTTATGGGAACATTTGAGTCTAGACAAGCATAATTATTCTTGTAAAGAAATTTAACAATGTTTCTTAGAAAAATGGGCCACATTAAAAGAAGATGATCAGGATGCAAATGAGAAAGTAGATGAGAGGGATGAAAATGAAATAAAATAGGAAATAAATAATAATAATGAGGATGTGGCTATAGATGATGAAGGAAAAATGGAAGATAATGGTTCAAATAGTTTGGATCCAAAGAAATCAACTTTAATACTTTAATCTCATATATGCATTCAGAATAAGAAACGTCATTATTTCCATAAATCCTATCAACAAGTATAAATTCATCAACATGGATGTGGCTCAATATTCATAGGTTGAAACAAATAATATCAAGGAAGCTCAAATAGATGGTAAGAGGATTTAAAATTTTGAAGATTTAAAGCTTACTATGGAAAAATATGTTTTTCATTCATATTTTTATGGTTTATATATGGATGGATTGCATATTTTTATTGGATATCCTTGGTTAGAGACTATATTAACAATCACTATTAATGTGAAAAATAAGTTCATGAATATTTAGTACAAGATAAAGAAGGTCACTTTGTAGGATATCACACTTAGAAAAGAAAAAATAAAGGTCATGATAGAGCATGAGGATGAATTTTAAAATGAAGAAGAGCATAAGGAATATTTAGATGAATAAAAATATGAAGAAATGGTATAAGAATGAAAACACACATCATCTACTAAAGAGATAAAGATACTAGCAAACAATTGGGCAAAATAGGTAGAATAGAAGGTTGATAATATTAAAGTATTAGAAAAAGGCTACTAAGGTTGAGGCATATAGACATACACCTCATCATGAGAGGAAAAAATCATGGAGGCATGTCAAGGAGTGTTGTAACACTAATCACTTTGAATATATAGGGAATAAGAGGAATAATCACCATGGATACACATGAAATCAATAGAGAAAAATTATGGCTATATAGGGAATCAGAGTAGTAAAATGGATTACATAACATTGAATCAATAGAGAAATTACTATGTTTATGCATGAAATCCAAATAATAATTACTATAGTTGTGCATGGAATCAAAATAATTCATCAAAATATGGAACATAGAATCATAGGAAGAATTATTATGCATGGATATGAAGGATGTAAAACAATGATCATGAATAGGATCAAAGTCTAATAGTGGAATTTAAAATAAAGTTTGGAAATATATTACCTACAAATATCAAATATGAGTGTTTAAATGATCAGTCATGGAGACAAGTGCATAATGATTTTAAGAACACTCATTACTTATTTTCTTCTCATTTTTCAAGGATAAAAATGCCAATGAGGGATGGTATTATATGTACCTAGGGGTATGATATATTAATATATGGGTTGATGGAGATGCCAAAATGTGGAACATATCACCCTTGGTTAGTTATATGGGCCAAATGGGTAATTTGTGGAATTAGTAAATTGGGCAAAGAGTCAACTACCCATTAATTTTTAGAAATAAAGGTGTATGTAAAAGAGATGAATATCATTTCAAAGGGTATCAATTAAGTGTTGAGTCTTCTATTTTTTAGAATGATATTGGAGGTTTCCCCCTTTAAGTTGAATAGTGGATTTATTACTTCGTTACAGAGTATTGTATGGTGTTTTCATACCATTAGGGTATTATTTTATTTCTAAATATATTATATATTTGGGAATGTTGGACCAAAAATATTGCTTATGTTGTGTTGATATAAATTATTATGCATAATTATATTATTATATTTGTGGATCTTTCCATTGTTACACTGGATCCACCAAAGATTCCCCTATTCTGCTAGAGGCACTACTAATTCCATCTTATTGTGAAAAGCATGCCCCATTTTCAAATATTTCAAATAGGGACCCATGTATTCTTAAAACATTATATACTTAATCCTTATCAAGACATGAATTGATTTTAGAAATTATAAAATCATATAAGCCTAAGTTTATCACCATTCATTTTTTATTATTTCATAAGTTTAAGATTATAACATGATAAGGTTAGTCTAGAGGTTATATTTTGATTATATGATGTTATTTGACTAACTAAGTTAACCATTCCATTGTCAAGTTTCTAATATTTTATAGATTAGTGAACAAGGGTCACTCATTTGTCAAAATTTTGAGGACCATTAAAATGCATTAGAGTTCAAAAATATTTTTGGCATTTTTTCTAAACAAGATCCTACCAAGTATTTGCATCTCAATGCATCACTAATATTTAGCAAGAATATTAGTAATGAAGTCTTGTGACTAGATGACTACATGAGATTCAACCACACATATTCATTTCATATCTCTAAGCCTAGAGTCTCAAGTCACAAAAAATGGTGACCACCCAAGTAAGTGATATTGCTCCCTAAAAGATGCCACACATCCTACAATGACATGATTAGCTATAAAAATTATGATTAAATGAATACTGAACAATGTAAATATAAAATGACACAGTAAAATCTATAGGTATGACTTAGAAATCAAATGTAATGATAAAGTACCTTTTTTAAATTAAAACCATGAAATATTACATCATAAAATAAAATTAAAAATTGGAATTGATGGATGACTGAGACTGTTACTTTGAAATTAATTCTCATTTATGAAGGATTCAAATAATAAATTCATAGTGTAAATAAATGGATATATTTTATGTCCCAAAGTTAAGTCAAATTACATTTTACAATTGTTAATACATAAACTACTCTCCTGAGCTCCATATTGACTAAAATTCCTAAATTCAAAATTAAGCACAAAGCTTAGTTTAATCAACAATAAAAATTGAAAATCAACAACCAACTCCTTCAATGTTATGATTTTAAACTAGACAAGAGTTCAAGGACATAAAATTTGATCAGGGTATCTTAAATAATGTATTCAAGCACTAGTCAATTGTTTATGCAGATTTTGAGGTTGTTTGACCATACAAAGATGAGGAAAATTTTCCTCTTAATGAAAGGGAATACAAAAATGATTTTTTATCAATCAAAGTTATTGGAATTCACAAAATGGTAGTCAACCTCGAGTTATTTCCTTATAAAGACTTAGTTTATAATATTTTTATGGTAGGCACATGCATAATATATATTTTCCATAAGAACAACAACACACAACTAATAGCAAATGTGGCTAACTTAGCCTTTGATAAGTTATATAGATTGCCAAAACCAAACATACCTTACAATTAGAAAATAACTAATGACTAGTTTAAAGATAACATTATTAGGAGTACCTTAATAGGATGGGTTTAAAATCCCAATAAAATTTATATGAAGAAGAAGGTCCAAATTTCCCAATTCAAACCTGATGTTAGTATTGGCATGGCCCTATTAAATAGGCTAAACAATACCCCATATTTAACCCATGTGGATGAGGTTTGGGTCCTTTTATTATATTTAATCCTTGAAGGAAAGGGAATTCACTCATTGGGGGAAATCAAAAGTTTAAATTAAAAAACCCATAGGGTCATGCATGACTGAGTATATATAAACTTCCACATGATTTTATATTTAGTAGATTCTATCTATGGGATTGCCAGACCTATCAGGAACCCTCCTTGGGAGATAAAAGGATAAAAAAGGATACGTGATGAATTTGATAACCTCCATATCTAAAAATACATGGATCATATGTAGAGGATAATAAAAACCTTCTATCCCATAGTTTATAAGGTAGTAAATGGACTCCCAATGTAAATATTATCTACAAATAAAAAGAGATCATTCAAGTCATTGGGTGACTATTGGTTATATTTAGACCACATAATCATTAGGGTTAAAGGCACAATGTTGGCCCTATTCTATTTACTTAGGCATGTGCCTATCAAAATAGCTGAGTAGGAGATAACTTATAAGCTATCTAATAACATGGATGAAAATTTGAGAGGGGCCAAATTGGCCAAGTATCTAAGACACCCCTTGACATTAGGAGGTAAAAATTATAAACTTGGGAAAAATTAGCTAAAAAATCAAGACATAGAGGTTATTTTAAGTTTATATTGGCTAAATTCATATATTGGGACCCCAGGAGGGTATTAATGCAACAAATAAATAGGTTTCAAGAATAATTCTATTAATGTGGATTTTATGCACACCACAAAAGGACAAATGAGGTAACCTTTAATGTTTTAGGATATCTATGGAAGCAACATTCCAGTCTAGGGCATGAGTTATAGGTATGCGATTAAAACAACTAGGTGGTGGAATAACAAGTTGTTTAACTAGGTTTGTGGATGGATGTGTGAAATATAATAGAAAGTAAACACTAAATGAGTTGTATGGGTGGAGAATTACTCTATGGTGGGTATATTTTAAAGAAACTCAAAAAAGAGGAGGGACATATAAGGTAGAAAAGAAGACTCTATGTTCCTAAAAAGATCACTTCTTATATTGTTTCTTTGGTGGATAAGTATCTCCAAGACCAGTTTTTACCTCTTATAGTTATTGCACACTCATGAACAAGCATAGTTAGTAATCAGATAAAACAAGTATAGGAAGCTTACTAATCTCAATTGAAGATTATTCTCCTTAGAGTTTTTGTTGCACACCCTTATCTCAAAGATTACAGCTCAGACCAAAAATTTATCTAGAGTAGATATAACACATGCCTAGATGACTATACTAAAGGAAATAATCCTACACACCTTAGATTATCAACTCAATCTATAATAATTGCTTCAACTAATAAAATTTACCAATTTTCAATAGATGTAGTACATCTAAGATCAATATTCATCAATTAAAGAAAATATATTCATTTGTATCATTAATACACTTAAAAATTATTGAGTTGATACAGACAAAGAATCTTAAAATTTCAATAACACAGATAAGGAAGAAGATAGACCAAACATAGTTGCATAACAATCAATCACTTGATTTATTACTATATATTGATCAAAACTTTAACACTTTAAGAACATGGTTTTAAATTATTTAAAGGACTCAGGGAAGGCATCATCTTTTTCTCGTGTGATGGCCCTTACGCACGCGAACCCTAAAAATTTGAAACCGGCTGTTGTGAACCCAGCGGCAGGTGTGGCTGAAGCTACCATTATAGATGAGGTTTTTTTTGCTAGTAAAGGGAGGAATCAGAATACCCTTAAAGGGATTTCTTCTATGGGGATTGAAGATACTACAGCCTTGTGTTTAACCTACATTCCTGGTTCAGGGTATGGACCTGGGGGGAGGACCTATCTGGATGTGGCGGCCTTTGAAGTGGATATACATGATGCTCTACCTCATGCAACATTTGGACCAACCCACGTTTCCCCTGTAAGTGCTTTAAAACCTATTAGGGTAACTTTAGACCTTGAATTAGCGGAAAATATCTTCCAATTAGAAAAATGGTTTTCCTCTTGTCCTGCCATTTTTTGTTTTTGTGGTTTCTGGCCCCCTTTTATAGATCTACAAAATTGGATTGCCAAAAACTAGCTGAAAATTAAAGACGGTCAAATCTAGCCTTGCGCCAGGGGTTTTTTTATAGTAATATTTCAAAGCCCTAAAGATAGAGAGTCTATATTGTGTCACAATAATTTTTCCTAGCAGGGTAGATTTCCTCTTATGGCCAAACCTTAGCATAAGGATTTTAATCCTCTCTCAGAATCCTTTAACAAGCTCCCTATATGGGTGCGGATCCCTTATCTTCCGATACACTTGTGGCAAGAGGCAGTTTTAAAAACCATTGGAAATGCTATAGGGAATTTTTTATATGAAGAAGATAGTACGAAAAGTCACCATTTGACTTGTGCACGATTTCTAGTTGATCTAGATGTTTTAAAGGGCCTTCTTGAGGCAATATGCATTGATTCCCCAAGGGGTACCTGGACACAAATCTTGGATTATGAGGGGATCCCTTTTTGGTGTAGGAAGTGTCACTAGACGGGACATATTGCTGCTCATTGTGTTGCTGGGAAAACCAATCCTAGATGTTCACCTTCTTGGTGGCCTAAGGATCTCTCTGAACATAGCATGGACAAACAACCTATGGAAGCAATAATAGAATCTGAGACCGAGAATGAGGAAAGCTTGCAATCAGAATCAAAAGATGAAGAGGAATATTTGGAGAATCATTCTAATGAAGCCCTTGTGGAGGCTGTGGTTAGTGATACAGTTGAGCTAGAGGAGGAGGTGATGGTCTCTTCTCCTATTTTGGAGGATCTTTCTAAGAGCCAGACTGTGTTTGACTGTCATAAGGAGTTTATGCCCACTGGAGTCCAAAGATCATTGTCTTCTGAGGCATGGGTTGCTGAGGCAGCTAAGGTAGAGGATGGTTGGACAACAGTTAGGAGAAATAAGTCTAAGCCTTTGGTCCCTCCTCTAGATATGAATATTCGGTCGTGCAAAAAGAAAAATTTTAACTTAAAATATTCATCCAAAGTTCCCTTTTGCTGACTGGTTTTTTGGGGACTGTAAACTGGTCGCTGTTTTGGTTTACTGGTTACTGGTCTGGAAGGTTGTTCAGCTTGCTATTCCAGTTGGTTAACTTCCAGATCAGTGTTTTGACAGCTATTTTTCATGGTCATATTTGTGGGTAACAGGTCCCTTTAAAACCTGGTTTTGGTACTTCTCTGTAATCAGGTTCTTTTGGTAACCTAGTTGTGCTTTAAGGTTTATCTTTCTCCTTGTGTAGGGTTTCAGGGTCCCTTCAAAACCTATTTTTACCTTAATCTAAAACTAGAAGTTAAGTTTTATTTTGATACAAAAATGTGTGTTATAACTTAAAGATCACATCAATCATGCAACATGTGCATGCTGGTAAGACAATTTATCTTATTATAACATAGATTCAACAAGACTTAACTAGCCATAAATAATCATTACATTTAAAATTGGCCTTTAACTAAGGCTAACTTGGTTCTTGCTTGAAACTACTCATTGTTGTGGTTGGAAGTGATGTTATAACTAGAACTGAGTTGGTGACTAGAGTTGAGCTAGTAGTTACATTAGATGTAGAAGCTAAAGTTATAAATAGAGACAAATTGGTAGCTTGAACTAAAATGGTAGGTGGTGTAGATGTGGTAAATTAAGCTAAGTTAGTGGATGGAGTTGATGTATTTGTTGAGCTAGGAGGGATTGAAGTTGTAGGCGATGTTGAAGCTGTCAAATTAGGTAGAGTCTGAGGTGTTAAACTAGTAGGTGGTGCTGAAGTAGACATCTTCTTGGACTCTAACTCTTGATAGTGTTTGTATTTTATATGTATTATGCTCATATCTAAGAGAGAGGGTTTATTTACCATATTTTATTGTGCTATTATCCTTACATGTTTAACTTTGGTAGTTCAGAAGCCTACTTGAAATACTTCTACTTTAGTTACCTTCTTCCTCACTGAGACTAATTTTGCCTTAATATATTCAAGCCCTTATAAACTCTACTTGAAATTATTTGATGTGTGTTGTATCATTTGGTCAAAAATAGACTTAGTCACCAAATTCTTAGTGTTATCTCATGCACATGTCAATTATAAATCATTCAAAATTTGTACTATGTGCTTTTCTTATTCTACGATCTTAGTAACTAAAGCATAAATAACATTTACCCATTCTTAGGCCTATTGGGTCCTAATGACTATTAGATTTAGTGCATTTTATACCTCTAGGGGAGTCACCAAATCCAAATGGATGAATGCCTAATTGGTAATATACAAAAATAAGAAATTTAATCTATTCTCATCTTCCTTGAGAATCTTAAACAATTTTGTTATTATGGTTGCATGGGGATATAATTGTGCTCTCAAAGAATGAATGGTATCTAAAATTTCATATAACCTTAATGTTATAGTTTTAACATCCTATTCTATCCCAAAGGGAATGTAGATTACCTGTTATTATTCCCTAAAAGTCTCCAACTCTTCTAATTATTTTCTTGCCTGCTCTATTCCCTCGTGAATGGCTAACATTAATCCAATGTGGGTTTCCATTTAGGACTTAAATTCCTCAATATATGGGGACTGTCCCTTTTTTATGTCCTATCTTTTTGAAAGAGAGTAAATATATTCTCTTTCTTCTAGAATTAGGCCTCACTCACTTCTATCTTCCTCTTCTTTACCCTTTGCATTGAGCTAGTTGATTTATCAAAGAGAAAGCTCATAGTGGATAGCTCATGTGATATTCAAGTTTGTCCTCTTGAAAGTTGAATCTCCTAATTCCTTGGCCCAATATAGAAGAGTTATCTTTGAAGTATTTAATTGTCATGCCTCTATTTGAGTGTCTTTAATGGGCTCAATCTGAAGGGATGGCTTAGGCATTAAAGGCCATATAATTTTGGACCAATATACATTCCCTAGATGTGGCATGGGATGAACAATGTAGATTGGTTTCTTTTTTGAGGTCTTTTTATATCCACCACTACTATGGTTTGCACTACTCCTAATGAGGGTATTGGTGAACTCAATTGAGTAGAAGAAACTAACACTTGGGTAATGGGTTAGATGGTGGTAGTGGAAGCAGAGGTGGAGAGTGAAGGAATAATTATTAATATAATAAAAATAGGCCTAATAGGGAATGATGACATAGGAGGAAAAGTAGAGAAAACTACCAATGGTAAAGAAAAAATAACTAGTAATGACATAATAGGAGAAAGGCCAAAGGGAACAATAAATAGATCACCCTTACCTAATTGGTCACCACTAAGGGGTGACTTTCCTTTTAACCTTTGCAAGTTTAGAACCTTGGCTTACTATAATTACTCTTCATCCACCTCATGGCTTGGCTCACCTTCAACTGAAGGTTATGCGTACTCACTTGGTAGCTCTGTAGATGGTGTCTATGGTCTTTCTACCATGGATTTTATTTTATAACATATTATTGTCCTATCAACTTAAGGATTAGTTAATTTTTTGATAAGAGAGGGAAGATTCATACTAGAAGTTATGGTTACCAAATTCACTATATTAGGTACAATCTCTTGCTTATTATAAGAGTCTAGGCATATGATTCCCTCTTCCAACCCCATAGTGCTGGCCTCCATCTAAATTGATTCTTTAAATAGTTATTTTTTTTACCTTTCTTAATTTAATAGTTGAAATTGAGTAGGCTTTTCTTCCTCTTGAACTATAGCATTTGATGTATCCCCTTTACCTTAATCTTGCTCTTGTTGTAGATCTGTCATCATAGTGGGTGGGTGTTGAGGGTTCTGGATTTGGTCTTGTGACTAATGAAAAGTTATGCCACTCTAGAAATTAGATTATGTCCATCCCCTTGATGATGGGATCTTAAATTTGTCTTGTCTAAGTGTAAGAGAAGGATATTCTTGGATTACCCTCATAAGTCTTCACTCAAGCCAATAGTCTTAGCCCTTTCCTTGACTTTTGCATCATATTTTGTATTGAGGAACAAGAAGTCATGATTGAAAGGCTCATGATTGTAAGGCATGCTCAAATTATGAACTTTTTATTTCACTTTCCCATGGGGGTCCCAATCCCTATGGGGTAGAGTAACTCAGGTATAAGCCTTCCTTACATTGTGAGCCTCTTTAAAGTGACTATAGTGTGTGTATTACATTCTCCTAATTATGACATGGGACCCATGTAAAGTAATATTATTTCTCTTGGTCAGGTCCTTATCTATCCCATTCCATAATTGGAAGGAAATTTCCTAATCCACAATTTTTTTTGAGATGAATTTGGGGAGTTGAAGAGGGTCGACCTTATGTCCAACAATTATGATAATGGTATAGTCTAGGTATAACCAATAATCACCCAAAGGTATGAGTTTATTGGAAATGATCTTGGATATCCTAGCTAGAGTTTGGCTATGAATTTACATCCAAACTTGAGGATACAAATCCTTTGCAATTCTAAAAATGTTCCTCACATATGTATAAATGTGAACAAATGAGTAGAAATCATATATTCTATTATTAATATACTCAGGGTTTAGATTCTAATAAAATTTGCTATGTATAAAGACAATCCCTATGACTAAATCCAAAAGATATGACAACTTGTATAATTTGACACCCTATGGCCTCCTATCTTTTTTTAGTATCAATTTTTGCATGCAGGTGATGATAATATTTCCTAGTGCATATGTGCGCTATGAGGTGATGAGTAGGTCAAGCAGTGGTACCCATTTTAAATGAAATAAATGAGTGCTTAGGTGGACAAATAATCTATTTAATAATGTCATATAAATAAAAATTCCCATTCAAAATTGGGTGATGGGAACATGGTTCTTTTTGGTATCTTTGAGTGTGAAAGTCTCTCTTGGAAGATACCACTTCTATACTGATTATTCCATGTTATTATTTTTCTTCCAACCAACCACACTATGAAAATCAAATGTAGCATCTAGAATGGGCAATGATAAATACCTCATGAATATGTTTCCTAATATATATGCAATAGTGGTTCTATTATTGACATAATGTAAGAAACTACCATCTATAATTCCCCCTTTGAAGAATAGGTCTTGTAATAAGTTAATGCATGGCATGATTTCTAGCTTAGCAGCTGCATAATGGAGAGATTGGAATTTTAAGGGAAATAAATTAGCTACAACTTGTTTTTCCTCTATGGAGATGTCTTCTTCATAAGAGAATGGTTTTATGTTCTATATGACCTCCCCTAGAGTTGAGTAATTGGCATAAAGACCATCCAACACTATTGCATCAAAATTTGTATCTAGGTATTCTATTGCATCCTTAATGGAGTACCTAGATGGTACTAAGACTCCCTTTTATTCCCTATATAAAGATGCCATTTATGCTTATTGATGTTATTAAGGTTTGAGATCTTGAAAATAGTGGATTAGACCTCTTTTATGTAAATTTTTAGCTTATTCTAGACACATCTAGAGATTTTAAAATCACAAAAGGCTATGTACACTCGAGATATATGATAATCAAATGATGTGATCTTAGTTAATGGCTCAATATTATATCTTTTGGAATTCATTCTAGTTCATGTTCCATTAACCACCAACCTTCATTCAATTCAAACTTGGCCACCTAGGCCTAGTAGGCATATAATGTAGATTGCTTACTCATTCAGGGGGGGCACAATGTTATTCTCTTTGACACATGTCACTATATGATTTAGTTGGTGGGTATCCATTTGCATTCATACTGAATGATGTGATATGGTGAGCCCAAAGTTCCAAACAAAAAATTTCAAAGATCAAATTATTCTTTAAAGAGATTCATTTTGGGAATATTTGTCAGGGAAAGTCATCAAAGAGAAAGTTCCCAAATAAAAGGTTCAAAATTAAAGTCATCGAAGAAAAAGTTCTTGAAAACCAAATGTTCTTCAGGGAGATTGTTTTTTGGGAGAAGGTTGCCACAGATAAATTTCTCAAATGAAATAACCAAATGAAAGCTACCAAAGATAAAGTTATCGAAGACAAAAACCTTCTAAAGACCAAAATTTTTGAATTAAATTTGCCATATAAGAGGTGCCAAACAAAATGACCTGAAAGAAGGTTTTTGACTGAAAAGCTACTAATAAAAAAAATTGAAAGAAATTAATTGAATGAATAGTTATAAAAGACAAAAAATATTTGTAATGATGAATAAATTGAATCCGAATAAGTAAATCCAAATAAAATAACTCAAATAAACAAACTCTAATAATTGTCATACATAACAAACTTCCAAAATTTCAATTAATAGATTAGTTTTAATAAGTCCTTCCAATGGAAATGGGTTGTAAGAGAAAACAAGTGCACCCAATAATAATTTAATGTTTAAAATATCCAATTTACATAGATAATTAAACCAAATAAACACACATGCATAACCCAAATAATAAATAAATATTCTAAAAATAAAGGGGGTACCCACTTTTCAAAGAAAATCCAAGGTGGGGTGTATTGAATACAACAAATGGTGACTCATAGGGGTGAATACTCTTGAGTTTCAAGAACCTAGAATCCATAGTTTTTAAATCCCAATATCAATCATGAACCATACTATAAAAGAGATGATTAGATCACAAATATGAAAGAGACTCCTAATAACTCAATAAGACATTCTTAATTTACCTATACCTTGCATTAATCTATCATAAATTTAGGAAGCTTAGGCATTGCTCTGCTACTAGCTAGGTATCCATAACCCTGACAAAGATACCTTTAATCACCCTTCCTTCCATCATATATTTCCATGTTGCATGATACATTGATCTTATTTCATCATGTGAGATTTTAATTCCTTTTGATTTTATTTTTTAACTTTTATATTATACCTATTTTTATTTTTATTTTGTTTTTTAATGGAAGAAAAAAGGTGACCACCTTGAGCTAGTGTTGGTTTAATTGGGTTCATCAGAATGTCCCTGCCAACTTTAATCACATCAATGGTTATTACCCCAAAAAAGTATTAAAATTTAATGTAAATTTGATCCAAGGAAATATAGAAATATTTCTTAATTTACATGGATCTATGGGAGTAACTTTTATATACCTGGTGAAATCATCTTCTTCATAACATCATCATGATTAAAACTCTCATTGCTTACCTTTATTAGGAATTTAGATGTATCAGGTGTAACACCCACCAATTCAAGTTGGATTTAAAATTCCTAGGATATTATTTGATTATACTAGGAGTGATAAATTCATTTTTTATTAAATCAAAGGAAAATTATTCTATAAAGTGGGAAACTACCTAAAATAAACCACTAGCCTAAGAAAAGCACACTACATAAATAAAAAATGGATAATATAGAAAGCATGAATTATATTAATGAAAGAAAATAATGTAAAGTAAGAAAATAACTTAATAAATCAAATATAACCTACCCCTACCTCAACCATAAAATTCATTATTACTCAGAGACCTCTTTAGATGTATTAGCCATGAAGTAATGTTTCAAAAATTGCATAATGATCAGATATGTCAATTTGTTACCTTAGAGGTCTTTTAAATGGAAAACATTATTACCTAAGATCTCAGAGATTTGATAAGTCCCTATCTATAATGGGGTGAACTTGTCATGCATTAATTTAATTTCATGGGCTTTATCCCATAGAAGCATCAGGTCATAAATCCTGAATGCTTTAGATTTTGCTTTCTTATAAAACCATCATTTGACTACATCTTGATGTATGTTAAAGTTTTATTGTGATTCATTCCTATAATCTTCCATTTCTATGATATCCAATAATATGGACTCTATATTCTCATTAAGATCCATGTATTCCTACATAAATTGATATGTTGGTAGTTTTAGGATGATTGGGAACACTAGCTGTTTCCCATAAACCAATAGATATGGAGAGGCTTTAAGGGATTGTTTATACCCAGTTTGATATACCCAAATTGCTTATTTTAGTAAGATATGCCACTCTCTAGGCTTATCCACAATATATTTCTCTATAACATCAATGAGGTTGTTATTGGTTGATTCAACCTATCTATTCCTTTATGGGTAGTGATTGGAAGATGATCTAATTGTGATCTGATTATCATGGGCCTATTTTATAAACTCAACTAATTAAAATGCTAGCCTATTGTCACAAACTAAAGAAATAGGAGTACCAAACTTGGTTGTGATATGTTCTTCACTAAAACTAATCACATCTTATGCTCTTGATTTCTTTATGGCTACTACCTCAGTCTAGATAGTGCAATAATTTTTTGTAGTGAGTAAAAATTTGTGCCTAGCTAAAGAATTTGAGTTTATAACACCAATGAAATCTAAGCCTCATTGGGTAAATGACTTACCATTAATCACAGGCTATAAGGGAATTATTGTGTGTATTTCTCTTTTCTCCAAGACCTAACATTCGTTACACATCCTTATGTGGAAATGATCATCCTTAAATACTATTAGACATGAGTATTTTATGGGCTATGGTATTGTTAGATGGATGAATACTACCAATCTTTTGATGTAGATTTTCTAGAATCCCCTAGGCTTCTTCACGTGACATACATCTTAAATAGATGCCTTCATAGTTTTTCTTATAGATAATTCCCCTCTTGATCATATAATGAGAAACATTGAGCCTCAAGGGTCTATTTTTCTCTATTGAGTTCCTAGGGACATGTTCTAATGAGTAAGAACTGAATAATACTTGGATACAAATCCTCTTTGGAAACTATGTTTAGAATACTTCTTCAATGGTGATGCATGGGTTTGGTTTAGTTATCAAATGAGTAATACCTTATCCTCTGATGATTTTGGTAGGTTTAATATCAATATCAAACTCTTTCAATTTTTCCATCAATTTCCCCTACACTCTCTTAATTTAATATATCCCAACATAAGCTTGATACTAGTATCTATTACAATAGTGATGGTCTTGTTCCTAAGGATGTAGTTTCTAAAATTTTTGATTACTTTGACAAGGGTGAATATTTACTTGTCAATAAGGGAATATTTGAGCTCTTCATCTTTTAAGTTAGTGATCAAAAAAGTGATTGGATGTTCACTTTCTTCCTTCTTTTCTGTAAGTACAACAATGATTATGTGATTTGAAGTGAATGAGTACAAGAAAAATTCCTTAGTAAATTGCAAACTCACCAACACCAGGGCCTATGATATAGCTTTATTAAATTTTTAGGACTTCTTAGCTTCAATTTTTCATTCCACTTTAGTGTCGTATTTTAGCATTGCATTCAGGGGGCTAACAATTTATGCAAATCTTAATATGAATTTTATCAAAAAATTTAATCTTGCCAAAAGACTCCAACTCCTTTTTATTATTTGGGAACATTATTTTTGAAATTCCTTGAATTTTTTCTAGGTCAATGGTGATCCCATATTTGGTGATAATGTGTCTTAAAAACTTGCCTTTAGTATGTTATAGGTATAATTATTGAGGCAGGGGAGGTGAATTAGTGATCCCAAATAATCCAAATTCAATTCTAATCTTTACAAACACTTAATCAATTACCATAAGCATTCATGAAGCATACACGTCATCCATAGCAATGAGTAAGAGAGACAATGCAAGATCAATCACATAACATAAGACATACATGGGAAAACCTTTTAGGGAATAAAGCCCACTAGAACATACAATTGGAATACTATCCTATAAAAATTAGAAGTGATTTAGACCATATACAAATGATCAAGGAACTACCATTCCTAATTTTAATGAGTCTATAATCCCATAAGGAGCTACCAAACCTGTCTAGTTGAATTGCAACAATAGCTAAACTTTTAGCAAGTTTCACCTTGCAAGGAGGTTACTACCCCCTTAGATTTTGAGCTTCCACAACAAAACCTATGAAAACATCCACCTTTGCACTAATGTATTCAACACTTGATGATGGACCTTTGATTATCACTCTTCACCTTCATTCATACTCAAACAATAATATCACTATTTTATCAATAGAATTATGATATATAGGTCATACAAATAGTCCTCAAACTAATCCAATCATCAACTCATCCTTAGGGAACTCTAACCCTCTTTTTATCCACAATTCACACACACAAGCCTCTCTCAAATCTCTCCTAAGTCTCTCACTCAAAAGTCTATAAATCACCATCTTTGATTTCACTATTTATAGAGAATACTTGATAATCAATATCTCTGTCAACCATTATTAATGACCTATCCTTTAGAACATCTCTAAAATGAAGACATATCTCAATACAAACTTCATAGGTTGGCCATAACATCTATGGGTCACCCTTAAGTAGGTACACCTTTTAATAAGGCCCTTGTAGCTCTTATAGGTCTCATAGACACCTATTCACCCATTTAACACATCATCAAACAAACTAAGAACATAAGAACTCTTCCAAAAGCACAAGTATACTCATTATGTACCCTTTGACATCCTCAAATGATCATAGTCATCTTTTTTCACCTTTGCATATGCTCAAACAACTCAAACACTGACCTGGTGCATAAGAACATTATGAATGAAAACACAATCAACTTATTAAGCATTGTTCATACTCAAGATATATTGATCACACCTCAAAAAACCACATAGAGTATCCTTATGGAGTATAAAACACTTGAAAATAGATGAGTCATCATGAGACATTAAAACAACATTAACACAAGCTCAAACATCCTTCTTGGGTCACTTATAGAACACAATTAAACATAGTCAAATTTGGAGCTTAATATTTTTGACTATAAAACACTCAAACCATAAAAATAGGTTCAATGGATGTGCTATGGAGTCTTCATCTTTAATTTTTACAAAACCAACAAATTTATTCTAGATCAAAATTTATAGTCCAAATCCTATAGACTAGTTTTTCCCTTTATTAAATTCAAATATTCAAATGCCAACAATCACATTTAAACTTTGACCACTTTGCTTGCATCTTGTGTCCTTGTTGATCAGATCAATTATGCATCATTGATCTTATTTGAACTTAAATAAATAGATACCAATACTCAAATGTCAAACATCTAATAGTTGACCTCATCTCATGCCATCTAAAAAATTTGACTCAATGCACTCCATTGATATTTTATACATATCTCAATCTTTAAAAATGTTAAACAACTATCACTTTGACCTCTTAACTTTAATACACATCATTGATATTTATCTCTATGATCACTTGATCCTTGGAAGAAGCTCAATTTTTATCTCTACTTAGGATTAAACATCATGTACTTGTACTCATATCACTATTTCTTGACTTTTTAGAACAACCAAAACCATCAATGTTGATCAAGCTTTAACTTGTTCAAATTTGACTAAGAATGGGAACCTTACTTATCTACCTGGAAGGCCAACTTTGCACAGTAATATCTTTTGCAACACTTGGATGCATGATCTACCAATTTAGACCATATAATTTTCTTACATATGAGAATCCAACCATATTACAATATTCTACTTTAAACCTCACACGTGTGAGATATATAGCCATTAAAATGTCTTTTCAATATGCTTAGAACTGATCTAGGAGACAAAATTTAAACGTATATAACTTTTTCCACACTAAATCACATGACCTAAAATTTAGTGCAAATAAACTAGGATCAAATCTAAATAAACCAATATGATCACCTTATCCTATAATTTACACATGTGTGAGATATGCCACCATAAAATTGCTTACTCAACTCTTTCTTGCCTCATGCAAATTTGGCTAATTATGGGAAAACATAGTCAAACTATCTGGGAGCCTAACTTTACACATGCATATCTTTTGTCACACTTAGTCACATGATTTGAGAATTAGTGTGCATAAAAAATATCAAAACCATATGATCATTTTGTTTTGACACCTCCACTCATGTGAATTCTAACCTCATCAACATGCTTACTTAGCTCTACTTGAGCTCTTTTGCAAATTTGACTAAGTATGGGAACATCGTGAATTTTATCTAAGTAGCCAACTTTTCATCCTCATATATTTGACCATGATTCATCACATGAATTGAGATATGGCACATAAAAACTATATACTAATGTGGTCAAAACCATATTACCAACTCCCCTTGACTAATTCCCAAGTGACAATGGTGACATCATGAAACTACCTACTCAGATTTTTTGCCACTAGACCCAAAATGTCTAGATGAAAACAATGATCAACTAGATGAAATAAATTCATGCACAAAAGCACTAAAAGATTATAAAAAATATTTGGGACATATTTCACATACTCAAATCACCATACTCATCCCTAAACATCTTTAACCATGCCAACATAGAAGATCAACCAATCATACTTCAAGCATACTAGGAAAAACATATTGCACACTTTATAATTGTCACATAGACTATCAAGGTAATTAATACACTCACTTGGACACATAAATGACATCACTATAACATCATTTACAACTGTCGAATAATCTCTTTATTTGTAATTAATGTCAACAAACATCATTCAGCTCACCTTCTCTCTCTTCAAGCACTTTCACAATAGAAACTTTCTCCCCCTTTGACAAAATGACAAAGTGGGCACAATATAATCCTAAGGACCTGAAAAGACCACCAACAATAGAGGACCACCTTAAAAATATGATACAAACTACCCCTTACCTTGAGCCTACCTTTTTGTTGCCTTGTCAACTTCCTCATGCTTCATGCCAACACTCTCTTTAACCAAGCACTATAACTAATGAATAAATAACACATAAAACCATTGGAATTTTATGGAACTTACCAAGAAAAATATGATAGGTAATCTCACTAATATCTATGAGCCATTTCACCTTTTGATCATCTTCAAATATCCACACACCATGAAGAACCACCACACATACTTACTAGAAATCTTTCTCAAGATACCACAAGGACCACCAAAAAAACTTCATGAAAATCACCAAATAGAAAACATGCATTAAAAAAATTGAGAACTTACCTTGAAACAAACATACTTCTCTCTTTTTGAGAAACTAATCAAAAAACACGCTTCTTCAAACTAAGCTTGTTTAGCCTTCTTGTAGCCCTACCTACAACTTGTAGAGCCCATAATTTTCAATAGACAAATATTCAAGACCTAAAACTTTATATATAGATCACTCTCATATACCACCTCAATAAAAACAATTTACATCACCAAGCTCATCCTCTATAACATACTTTATTCACAAACTTACTAGCCAATTAACCCTCCATATTGACAAAAACATGAATAACTTGAGAACCACAAACCTCAAAATCTATGTGAATATTTATTTGAAAACCTATTTGGCCCATTTAACCTATTAATAATATTCAAACCTAAATTCATAAGGAAAATAAATTTTCTAGCATAGGCAAAAACCCTAGAATCTTAAAATAAATAGGGTCAACAAACCTCTTTCTAGTCAATGTACACCTTTGAAAATTCTTACACACCTAGAGACACCCATCACATAATTTTGGACCAAGATTTGAGATTCCACACCTTTGGGAAACCATACATAATAGAACCTATTTTAGAATTGATTGCCCTTAAGCCAAAAACCAAGAAAACTGAGAGCACTAAAAAAATATTAATTGGTGTAAACATACCTTCAGACCATAAAAGCACCTATAGCACATAAAAAATAAGTGTATAAATTTATTAGAATAAAACACTTTTTTGACATTGTATAAAACTCATTATACCATTTGGAACCATCCATTTTGATCCTATACTATAGTTCTTTCACAAAAAATAGAGCAAACTCTTGAACTTATTGCTCTCCCTTAGCCAATGACCTTCTAAGATCACCATAAGTCTTTGTTTAGATTTTAAATATATTATTGAGCACACAAAATTGACTCTCATCTAAAAGGAGACTATTAAGAATCATAGACAAAGACCTCCTCTATACCACAATGCTCTACCATGGTGTGAAACTAAGAGTTGACCATAACTCCTCATATTCCTTCTCCTCCTTAGTCATATATACTTGTAGTTCTTATTCTTATTCTTAGGATTAAGAGAAGAAACATGATTAACCACTACAACATTCTCCTTTTATAGAATTGGATTGATAATACACAGAGACAATAAAGATTAATGACATATATTTTCATCTATAGAATCTTTCTTGTATCTTGAAACCTCTTCATTAGGCACAAATAATTGATGTTCTTGGCATGATTCATGATAAACAATAATAGGATGTTCACTTGGATCCATACATACCTCATGACTAGCCTCAACCATTAACTTGGTCTTCTCTTTGAGCTTGATGTCTTCACTCACAACATTAGTAGACAATTAGAGCCCTTAACACTCTTTAACTTTTGAAGCATTCTCTACCATATCAAATATATTTCTTAGACCTACAGTATCATCATAAATCACACATTCCACCTTTGGCTTCCATGTGTTAACATGCCTTCTTTCTTGAACTCTAGGAGTTTGATTAAACATATTCTAACTTGTAGACCTTTGCTTGTAGAACGTATCAATGTGACCTCTCTGTTCAAAATTGTAGCACACCATACCTTTTGAGATAAATGTATCTTACCTTACCTTATTTTAATATAAATTTAAAATATGTCTTATATCATAAAAATTAAATCACTTAACTCTTTTCATACCTTTTGTTTGATGACTTCCATCATACTTACATGAAAAATCATTTCTAATAGGTCTCTTACATTCTCTCACCCTATGACTAAATTGATTACATGTGTAACATTAACCATTGAATCTTGCATACCTCATGAAATTTGTCTATCTGATCTGATTTGTTTTCATTTTTCTAGCACCTTCATTCTTTATCTAATGATTTTTCTTCAAAGTATGATTTTCCTGGTTCACATTATTCTTCATCTTGTCTTGAGTTACATTATTTTGTTCATCTTCATATCCAAGACCAATTATATCACTATCATGCTTTTGACCACTCAAAATATTGTCAAGATAACATGAGATCTTTTCAAATCTCAAAAATGTCTTCACCTTATTAGATGTCTTTTATAACTCAAATTTCAAAGCCTCATTTTTAAAAACATACCTTGAACATTCATCTTCTTTAGGTTTTAGGATTGTAGATAGAATTTCCAATTGATAATTGAGATGATTGTAATATCTTCATGCTCCTTGGTCTCTTCATTCATTTTTTCCTTAAACACATTGAATTACTCTTCATAGTCCTTGAGTTTATATTTCATATTCTTATTGATCTTCTATTTAATTTTTAGTTATTTAAGATCATTCATCAATATAGTCTCACAATCCACCTCATATTCATCATCTTTTGAATCACTCCAAATGCACTCCTAATGTGAGAAAATTCCATCCTCAACCATGAAAAGTGATTCATCTTTAGTAGGACCATCATTTCCATGATCATATTCTAAGTCACTGTCTTCACTCTCATTCGATGAACTACAATCTTCTTTGGTGTAGAGACTATTCTTATTCTTAAAGGACTTCTTGTTGTTATAATTTTTGAATCCTTTCTTCCTGTAAGTCTTCTTGTCTTTATCTTGACCTTCATCATGCTCTATATCATCATTATTTTCATGCTTATGAGGGAACTTATGAGAAAAATGTCCTATCTCTCCATAGTTGAAACATTTGAAGGGTAGTTTACCCTTATACTTACCTAAGCTGGTGTTAAATTTAGTAGTAATCAAAGTAATTAATTTATCCTCATCATTATCAGATATGTCATCCTCTTTGTATTTATTCCATTATAACTTATTCTTAGGATTCATCTCTGTCTTGAATGCTGCTTCCTTATTTGGTGGTATATCATCATTTACTCTCATCTCATAGGTAGTAAGGGTGTCATGCAATTGATCCATATTCAACTAAGTAAAATCATGATTCTCTTCTATAGCAGATACTTTTGGATCAAACTTGAGAGAAAGAGACATTAATACCTTTTTGACTATTGTATCTTCTTCAAGGTTCTCTCCAATACTTTTGATGATGTTCATAGTCTCATCAACTCTCTGCAAAAAGGATGCCATAGAATCTTCTTCCTTCATCTCGAGACTTTCAAATTGCCTTCTATGAGTCTAAAAGTTAGCAAGCTTTACCTTTGAATCTCCTTCAAAAATGATCTACATTTTTCCCCATATTTATTTAGCAAATTTACAATGGATTACCTTGTTGTATTTAGTCTCTAAAAGACCACAAGTGATAACATTCATTACCTTGGAATTATTCTCAAACAACTTCTTGTCTACAACACTAGATGGAGGAGTAATAGGAGTAACATAACCATCCAAAGTAGATTAACATACATCAAACCCTAGGGATGTAATGTATGTCCTTATCCTTACACTCTAAAAATTATAATTGGATCTATTGAACATCGATACTTGCTTAGTAGATAAACCTCCTTGATGACTACCCATATTATACCTTGGATCACGTTCAAGCTATCAAGACTTTACCAAATGACCCAATCTGATACCAATTATTAGAGGTACAATCACTAAGAGGGCGGGTGAAATAGTGAGTCTAAATGATCCAACTTCAATTCTAATCTTTACAATCACTTAATCAATTACCACAAGCATTCATGAATCATACACATCATTCATAATAATAAACAAGAGAGACAATGTAAGATCAATCAAATAATAGAAGATATATATGGGAAACCCTCTTGGGGAATAAAACCCACTGGAAACCTATAATTAGACTACTATCCTATAATAATAGGAACCAATTTAGACCATATATAAATGATCAATAAAATACCATTTTTGATTTTAGTGAGACTACAATCCCATAAGAAGCTACTACACTTGTTTAGCTAAGATACAATCATAGCTAGAACTTTAAAAAGTTCACCTTGAAAAGAATATGATGCCCCCTTATATGCTAAGATACCAAAATAACACCTATGAACACATCTACCTTTATACTAATTTATTCAACACCTAATGATGGACTTCTAATTATCACTCTTCACCTTCACTCATACTCAAACAACAAGAGCACTATTCTACCAACAAAATTATGACTAATAGGTCATAAAAATAGTCCTAAAACTAATATTATCATAAAATCATCTTTAGATCACTCTATCCCTCCTTCAATCCACAATTAACACACATAAGCCTCTCTCAAATCTCTCCTAAGTCTCTCACTCAAAACTCTAGAAATCACCATATTTGATTTCATTATTTATAGAGAATACTTGATAATCAACACATTGGTCAGCCATTAGGCATGCCTTATCCCTTAATCATCTCAATAAAAACTTCATAGGTTGGCCAAAACATCTATGGGTCACCCTTAATCAGCTACACCTCTTAATAAGGCCCTTGTAGATCTTATAGGTCTCATGAAGACCTATTTACCCATTTAAAAAATAATCAAATAAACTAAGAACATAATACCACTTAAAAAAGAATGGGTCCACTCCTTATGTTTCCTTTTACATATTAAAATGATCACATTCATATTTTCTCACATCTACATATGCTCAAACAACTCAAGCACTGACTTGGTACATAGGAACATCATGAATGAAAACATAGTCAACTTATTAAGCATTGTTCATGATCAATATTTATTTATCACACCTTTAAAAAACACATATAGAATCATTATGGAGTCTACAACACTAAAAAATAGTTGAGTCATCATCAGACATCAAAACAACATCAACACAAGCTCAAACATCTTTCTCAGGTCACTTACAAAGCACCATCGACCACATAGTCAACTTTAGATCTTAATAGATTTTATTGTAAAAACACTCAAACATTTAAACTAATTTTAATGGATATGCCATGGATTCCTCTTCATATTTGGTTTTTACAGTACCAACAAATTTGTTTTGAATCAAAATTTACAATCTAAATCCTACAGACTAGTTTTCCCCTTTGTTAAATTCAAATATTCAAATGCCAATGGTCAAAATTAAACTTTGACCACTTTGTTCACATATTATGTCCTCACTTAGCCAATCAATTATGCACTATTGATATTGTTCAAACTTTAATGCATATATGCCAATGCTCAAATGTTAAACATCTGATAGTTGAACTCATATCATGCCATCTAAAAACTTTGACTCAATGTGCTCTGTCAATCTTCTATACATAACTCAGTACTTAAAAATGCTAAACAACTATCACTTTTACTTATTGATTTAATACACACCATTTATTTCTATCTATATGATCAACTGCTCACTGTTTATCCTTGGAAAAAGCTCTATCATTATCTCTGCTCAACATTAAACATCATGTACCTGTCCTCATATCACTACTTCCTAAATTTTTAGAGAAACATGCACCATCGATGTTTCTTAAACTTTAATTTGTGAAAATTTTACTATGGGAACCTTACTTATCTACCTAGAAGGCCAACTTTGTATAATCATAACTTTTACTATGTATAGATGCATGATTTTCAATTTGGACCATATGATATACTTACATAAGAGAATATAACCATATAGTAATATGTTCTTGGAACCCTCAAACATGTGAGATATATTGACATTAAAATTCATTCTCAAAATCTTCTATCACAGAGCCAACTATGCTTAGAACTTGTCTAGGAGACCAACTTTGTACATGCATAACTTTTGCCATGCTACATCACATGACCTAAAATTTAGTGCAAATACACTGGGATTAACACTAAACAAACCCATATGATCACCTTTTCTTGAAATTTACACATGTGAAAGATATTCCACCATTAAAATTATTACTTAGCTCTTTCTTGCCTCATGCAAATTTGGCAAAGTATGGGAAAACATAGTCAAACTATTTGGGAGCCAAAATTTTCACATGCATATATTTTGTCACACTTAGTCACATGATCTAAGAGTTAGTGTGAAAAAAAATAAACAAACCCATATGATAATTTTGTCTTGACACCTTCAATTGTGTGAATGCTGACATTATCAACATGCTTACTCAACTCTGCTTGAGCCCTTTTGTAAATTTGACTAAGTATGGGAATATAGTGAATTTTATCTAAGTAGCCAACTTTACATCCTCATATTTTTTATCGCACTTCATCACATGACTTGAGATATGGCATATATCAAATAGGGAATAATGTGATCACAACCATATAAACAACTCCCCTTGACTCATTCCCATGTGACAATGGTGATGCCATCAAAATACCTACTCAATTTTTTTGCCATTAGACCCAAAATGTCTAGATGACAACAATGATCAACTAGATGAAATATAATCATGCACACAAGTAATAAAATCTTAGAAAAAATATTAGGTACCTATTTCACATACTCAAATAACCATACTCATCCCTAAACATCTCTAACCATGACAAAATAGAAGATCAACCAATCATACTTCAAGCATATTAGGACAAGCATATTTCACACTTTGTCATTGTCACATAGAATATCAAGGTAATTCATATACTCACTTGGACACCTGCATGACATCACTATAACATCATTGATAAATATCCAATAATCTCCCCCTTTGTCATTGATGTCAACAAACATCATTTAGCTCACCTTATCTCTCTTCAAGCACTTTCATAATAGAAAAATTCTCCCCCTTTGACATAATGAAAAAGTGGGCAAAATCTGATCCTAAGGACCTAAAAATACCACCAATAGGAGATGATAACCTAAAAAATATGATACAAACTACCCCTTACCTTGAGCCTACCTTGTCAACTTCCTCTTGCTTCATGCCAACACTCTTTTCAACCAAGCACTATAACTAATGAATAAAGAACAAATAAAACCATTGTAATCTGATGTAAATTACTAAGAAACATATGAGATGGACCCCCCTAATATCTTTGATCCATTTCACATTCTGAGCATCTTCAGATCTCTATACACCATGAAGAACCACCACACATGCTTACTAGCAATCTCTCTCAAACTACCAAAAGGACCACCAATAGAACTTCATGCCCCTCACCAAATATAAAGCATGCATTACACCAACTTTATAACTTACCTTGAAATAAACATACTTTTCTATTTTGGATAAATTGATAAAAAATCACTCTTTTTCAAACTAGGTCTATCTAGCCTTCTTATAACCCTACCTATAACTTACAGATCCCAAATTTTTTATTAGACACATATTCAAGACCTAAAACTTTCATATATAGAGAACTCTCATATACCCCCTCAATCACACCAATTTTCATCACCAGGCTCATCCTCTAAAACATAATTCCTTCACAAACCTACTAGCCAATTAACCTTCCATATTGACAAAAATAGGAATAACTTGAGATCCACAAACATTAAAATATATATAAAGATTTATTTGAAAACTAATTTGTCCCATTAAAAATATTAATACTCCTTAGACCTCAATTCATAAGGCAAACCACTTTTATAGCATAGCCCAAAAACCCTAGAATCTCAAAACAAATAAGATCAACAAACCTCTTTTTGGTCAATGTACACCTCTAAAACTTCTTACACACCTAAAAATGCCCATCACACACTTTTGGACCAATATTTGAGTTTATAAACCTTTAAGAACCCATACATCCTATAATCCATTTTAGGCTTGCTTGTCCTTAAGCCAACATTTGAGAAAACTAATAGCACTCAAAATCTTCAATTGGTACAAACATACCTTCAGAACACAAAAGCACCTAGAGCACATCAAAAAGAAGAGTATAGAAATTTGTGAGAATCAAAATATTCTTGACATTGCATCAAACTAATTATGCCATCTATAACCATCCATTCTGATCCTATATTACAGTTCTTTCACAAACAAATAGAGAAAACTCCTAAACTTGTTGCTCCTCCTTAGCCAATGACCTTTTAATATTACCACAAGTATCTATTTCGATTAGAAATATAATATTGAGCACACAAACTTTCTTCTCCACTAAAAGGAGTCTTTTAAGAAGCATAGACAAAGACCTCTTAACCACAATGCTCTACCATGGTGTGAAACCAAGAGTTGCCCATAACTCTTGATATTACTTCTCCTCATTAGTAATTTAATACTTTTAGGTATTTTTATTATTTTTAGGCTTAATATAAGTAACATTATCAACCACTACAACATTCTCCTTTTGTTCTAGAATTGAATTGATAATACATGGAGACAAAAATGATTCATGATGTACCTTTTCATTTGTATAATCTTCCTTGTATCTTGGAACCTCTTCATTAGACACAAAAAATTGATGTTCATTGCATGATATATTATCAACAAAAATAGGATGTTCACTTGGAACCATACATACCTCAGGACTAGCCTCAACTAGTATCTTGGTCTTCTCTTTGAGCTTGATCTCTTCATTCACAACATGAGTAGATAATGATATCCTTTAACACTCTTCAACTTTTGAAGCATTCTTTACCATAGAAAATTGATTTCTTGGACCTATAATATCATCATAACTCACACATTTCACCTTTGTCTTCCATGTGTTAACATGCCGCCTTTATTGAATTCTAGGAGTCTGATTAAAAATATTCTAACTTGTAGACCTTTACTTGTAAAACATATCAATGTGACCTCTCTATTAATAATTGTAACACATCATACCTTTTGTAAGAAATGTATCTTGCCTTACCTTATTTGGATAAAAATTTACAATATGTCCTATGTCATAATAATTAAATTACTTAACTCTATTTATACCTTTTGACTGATGACCCTCATCATAGTTCCATGAAAATCATTTCTAATAGGTCTCTTGCATTCTCTACCCCTATGACCAAATTTATTACATGTGTAATATAACCATTAAATCTTTCATACCTCATGACATTTCACTTTCTGATCTGATTTGTTTTCATTTTACCATCACCTTTCATTCCTTGTTTGATGATTTGTCTTCAAAGTATGATTATCTTGGTTTAAATTAGTCTTCATCTTGTCTTGAGTTACATTATTTTGATATTCTTCATATCCAAGACCAATTATTTCACTAGCATGCTTTTGACCACTCAGAATATTGTCAAGATCACATGAGATATTTTCAAATCTCACAAATGTCTTCACCTTACTAGATGTATTTTATAACTTAGATTTCAAAGCCTCATTTTTAAAAACATACCTTGAACATTTATTTTCTTTATCTTTTAGGTTTGTAGATAGAATTTATAATAGAAAATTGAGATGCTTGATCATATCTTCATGCTCCTTGATGTCTTCATTCATTATTTCCTTAAACACACTGAATTGATCCTAATATTCCTTGAGTTTATATTTCATCTTCTTATTGATCTTCTTCTCAATCTTTAGTTCTTCAAGATAATTCATAAATATAGTCTCATAGTCCACCTCATCTTCATCATCTTCTAAATCACTCCAAGTAGACTTCATTTGATGTGAGAAACTTCCTTCCTTAGCCATGAACAAGGCTTCATCTTCAGTGGGACCATCATTTTCATGGTCGTTATAGAGAGGATTATGAAACAAGTTAGTCAAGCATTAGTCCATAAATAATTAAACATGCATAAATAACTAACTAACCAAGCCTATTTATTCCTATGGGAATTAAAAAGGATAAAAAGAAACAAATGAAAGAAAATAACACCATATTACCTTCCCAAATGGATTCACCATACCCTTGTGTCTCAAAAACATGTTTTCCCTTGATCAAGAATCCTTTTATTTATCAAAAATGGTGGTAAGATCCTCCAATGCCTCAAGAATAGTCTATAAAACCTAGGTTTTTGACTGGAAACCACTAAACTAGCCTATCAATTAAGTTTTGTGGAAACAATTTAGCATTATAAATTTTTAATATTCAAGATTTGAAGATATTTGAGCATAATAACTTTGCACCAAAATATCTTAGAAATTATTTTCATGGACTCTCTATTTATAGATTTTTGACATTGGTTAGGATCAACCATGACCATCCATCTCAAGATTGAGATGTGTGGCCATGGACAATCCTAATATTTGGAATTAAATACATAATTATCCTTAAGATAAATAAGCATTAAAGAGTCATGGGAGGCATTAAATAGGCATGGATGACCCATAATATCGATATTTTATGCAATTATGGCTTGATGGATGCCACCCCATAGATGATGTCACTAGGTGATGCAGATAATAAAAATCAATTTTCAAAAAGAAATATTCAACAACTCTCATGGAAAATAAACTTAAGATCTTTATTTGTATTAATTAGCCTTAAACAAGGTTAATTAACATTTGTGTAATTATTTGAAAATTGGCCCTCAATTAATCAAAATGGTCAGAAAGTCATATTACTAGTTCATAATTTGACTGGAGAAGAATTAGAAGGTGACATTCGATGCATTGGAACCATATTACCATTTAGGATGTTTCCAACAATAAATAAAAAAAGTACATGATGTGTACCAATGAATTAGAAGAAAAGAGTGATCTAGAGCACTAAATAGTGAAATGGTCATTTTGACTTGAAATGAATTGATCAAAGTTAGCTGGCCCGTAAAATGCATTACCCTATGTAGGGATACTTTGATCTAAATTGGCACTTTTAAGTGAAAAGTTCTAACCATTTAGGGAATTTTATGGATTTTGACCTAAAATGTGCATTTGAGTGCAATTTGAGTAAGATTGATAATTTCAACACAAATGGTGCTAGGAATTGGATGTCTACATTTTACCCGTATTTGAGAAGGCATAGTGAGACATTCATGTAAAGAAACATATTTTAAAATAAAAGATTTGTCAAGAAGAATCTATAATATACCCATGATTCCCCCTTGAGAGGACATACTAGGATGAAAGAGAAGGATGAACTCTCAAAAAGAGAGAAAAAGTGAGAGATTAAGCCATGGAATAAATCACATCTGGATGAGCTAATACTTGCACACATGATTACCATAAATGATCAAAATATAATTAGAGGTATAATAGTCCCTAGATATTGGGGCAATGGGAAAGATACAATCCATAAATTTAAGGGGCACACTGTAAAGCTACCCAATTTGAGAGTATAAGCTGTGCGCTTACGACATTGATCAATCCCTAAGACAAGTTGCACACTAAAATATTACCATCATGGGATTTATTGTGGAGATCTTGGAATTAGAGGAAAAGGGAGAACATGTTATGCTTCAATAAGGGAAGCACCACTATAATGGGGTCTCCAAATAGAATATAATAATAAGTACTCTAGTAGCGCAGATTTGATTGTGATAAAATAGTTTTGCCCCAATAGGGTGAATCTTGATCATTGATAAAGAATAAAGAATTATTTTTCCCCTGTAGATCTGATTTTATTTGGATGTTGTTCATATGTTGGGCCCTAGTATGTGTAATTATAAATCAAAAATATCTCAAGGATATAACTTAAAAGATAGGTTAAAACAAGCGAGTGCAAACGTACATGTGATGGTGTAATGGCCTAGAAAGCCATATAAAACCAAGCATATGAGAATGCACAAAGTGATGAGAGAGATGAAAAGAAGAATGGAGATAGCTAAGCTAACCTCAATATAAATTGAGTGCTACCTACATAATTCCATGGACTCATGTTCCAATAGGAACTTCAAGCCAATGTAGTTCACCCAAGTTTGGGAGAGAATGGAATGAGGAATGATGAAAAATGACCAATAATTAATTAGACTCAAAATGTATGTAAAGAGATGCACATCTAAGCATAGATAAGAATAATTAAATGCATGTTACCTAGATGCCTAATTTCATATCATGAGCCTAGGTTTTACAAAGTGTTCTTGAGAATCGTTTATTAGAGCTAATGTTGACATTAAGATGTTGAGACCTGAGCACAAAGTGCTTGCTATAGCAAAAGAAATTAGGCATCATAAGTATGAATAACTTATAATGATATAAGATTCCAATTGCACTAATCCATTTCAAATATGAATACCTATAACTAAGGATAATGGTAAAATAATGACCAAAACTAGAGTTACAACAATTTACATTTAAACAAAAAAGCGAATATAAAAAAAGAAGACAAACATCAATGAACCTAACTTGAAATAAAGATATTATCTATCATAAGTAGGAACACAAATTTTTAAAAACAAAGGGCAAGAACATCTTAATGAAATGAGACCAAGATATGAATAATCAAGATCTATGTGGATCATCAAGATGTTCTAAAACACAAAAGAGAAAAGCAAAATTAAACAGAAAAAACAAGACAAAGAAATACAAGACCAAGAATGGAGATAAGTATTAAAAAGAGAAAAAGAGAAGAAAAAAAAGGAGATGTACTAAATAACAAAAAAACACCAAGAAAACACAAATAAACACACATAAACAAAAATCAAGTTAGTACAATTTAAAGATAAATGTTCATGCATGTGTAGTAGAGGCGTTACTTTCCACCAAATTATAACAAAAAAATAATGACATGAAAATTATTCCCTAATTAAAGAGGAACAATGACAGAAGAAATGGGGGAAGAGAAGAAAAGGAAGGGGTTGGCTGAGCTAAATCTAGATGTATAAGACAAGTGGATGCTACCTACATAGTTCCATGGATGCATGTTCTAACATGAACTTTAGGCCAAATGTATTTCTCCCAAGAAATGACAGAATAAAAATGATGATTAAACCAACATGATTTATAGAAGAAATGGAAGATATGACAAATAAATGAGAATGGTTTGGTCAACAAGAAGCTGATGAGATCAGAAAGAATGATCTTGTAAAATGGCAAGTGCATGGGACAAGATGAAATAAACTAGTGTTTCAATGCTTAAAAAATTATAAGAGAATTCAAACTTAATAGTTGCTCATAAAATGGTGAGAGCATTCAAACCTAATAGTTTCTCATAGAATGGTGAGAGTGTTCAAACTTAACAGTTGCTCAAAAAATGGTGAGAGCATTCAAACTTAATAGTTGCTCATAAAATGGTGAGAGCATTCAAACTTAACAGTTGCTCACAAAATGGTGAGAGTGTGTGATGGTGGAATGGGAATGCACAAATGTATAGAAGCAAGAGACAATGTTTTTGTTCTTTTATGGATCATGTTTTGATTTTTTGGTATTTTTAGGATAAAATATACACAAGGTGGGACCATCTATTCAAGGAGATGCACATCTTGAGATTAGACATTCCAATAAGATAACTAAGTCAACTGCAATGGCCCATGCTCACAAATCAGTGAGAGCAAGGTTATTTATAAAACAAAAAAGAGTAGAAAATACTTAAACTAAGAAGATGTGGTTGTTCACTTGTCTAAAGCTACATAAGACTATCTTGGTTGAATTGTTTTGTAGAACTACTACTGAAAATGTTCATAATGTGCATGAAACATAATTGAGATCATAATTTGTTAAGGGATAAAAATTGTTCAAGCTTATAACATGTCCTAGACAAAATAAAGAATATGCATCTCAAAGAGAGAAATCCATAATGGGATGAAGAATGTGTTCAGAGTGACAAAGTTTCAAATCCTTTACTATCAAGCTTCATGAAAAGTAGACCAAGGTAGTATAAAACGTGCTCAAGGTAAGATAAAAGAGTGGAATAAATTTAGGACAACACAAGTTGCCCCCAGGTCAGGGGTCTTATAGACAATGGTTCAAAGTTGTTCATACATAGAACCTCTTAAGATGTATGATATTCATGGGCTCTAAAATTTTTTCATCATTAGGTTTATCCAATTGATATGCTCCTGATCCATAGTTTGCTATGACAATATATGGTCCTAACTAATTAGGTTGAAACTTTCCTTTCTTTTTGGGTTCAACATTCATGTTCTTATAGTTCTCTTTCAAAACTAAGTCACCAATCTCCAATTCTCAAGGGAGAAATCATTTTTTGTAGCTTCTCTACAATCTATTCTGATAGGCCTACAAGTTTTCTAGGGCAGCCAAACACTTTTCATCAAGAAGTTCTAGTTCTTGCAGCTGAGAGGCTCTATAGTCTTCATCATCTTTAATGTGCTCCCATGATATTCTTAATGATGGGATCTCAATCTCAACCAGGATGATAGCTTCAGTGCCAAAAACAAGAGAATATAGAGTAGCTCAAGTGGGGGTGTGATGATTGGTTCTATAAGCCCAGAGGGTAGGAAAAAGTTACAAATGCCAATTACGACCATCATCATTGACAATATTTTTAAGATGGCTAGAATGGTTTTATTTGATGCCTCAACTTGTCCATTGCCTTGTGGGTTATATAAAGTGGATTTATTGTGCTTGATCTTGAATTTTTCACAAAGAGATTTCACATCTTGGTTCACAAAGGATCCACCATTATCGGATATAATATGGGCTGGGATGCCATATTGATAAATGATATGGTAATTAATGAATTTGGAAATTTGTTTCCTAGTAACATATGTGAGAGGAATGGCCTCAATCTACTTGGTAAAGTACTCGATTGTAATCAAAATGTGTTTTTGGCCATCTGAAGATGTTGGGTTAATTTTTCCAATGAGATTGAGACCCCATGTTGAGAATGAGCATGGTGTTGTAATCAGCTATAATGGTAAGGAAGGTGCATGTATCAAGTTGCCACGTTGCTGACAAGGAACACACTTCTTTACATAATTACAAACATCTATCTCTATTTTGGGCCAATAATAGCCTATTTTGAGAAGTTTCTTTGTTAAGACTACACCATTATTATGGGCCCCACACATTCCTTCATGAACCTCTTTTAGTGCCAGCTTGGATTATCCCAAAGATAAACAATGAAGAAGCATTCCATCATAGCCTTTTTGATAAATCATGTTTTCAAGGAGGATATAACATGTTAAGTGATGAAAGAATAATTTTTTTTTGTTGTTAGAAAGATTGGAAAGAAATACATGGCTATGAAAATAGTTATAAAAATCTTGGTACCATGGTAACTCAGGTGAGGGATTAGGATCAATAATGGTGCATATCCTCTTTGAATCTGATAGAATATGTGCTGGCTAAAGAATATTTTCAATTAAGAACTGATACTCTTTAGAACTATCCTGCATTTGAATCATGGAACGGATTTTTTTCATGGCATAAGTAGATCTATTGTTGACTCATGGAACTTGCTCAAACTATAGCGATTAAAATGTGTTTTAAGGTTATCAATAATTTTATTGTAAGGAACAAGCTTATCATCTCTTGTTTGATACCAATCAATTTTATGATTTATGATTAGCTAAAAATCTCCATATACCTTTAAGCTTTAAATATCCCACTATATGACAAGATAGAGCCCTATAACTAATGCCTCACATTCAGCCATATTGTTTATACACTAAAATTATATATGGAATGATTTGGGGATCAAATCCCCTTGTGGTGTGATCAATAATATGTCAATTCTAGACCCTTGGGATGTGAAGGATCTATTAAAATAGAGTGTCCACTATTCATGTTCTTGTGATGCTTATTCTATCATCATGATAGAATCATCTAGAGGTCAAAGTTGAAGGGTTGAGTGGCCGTAACAGGAGCTTCTATAAGTTAGTCAGCAAGAACTTGGACTTTGATTGAATTTTGATTCTAGTACTCAATATAAAACTCATTGAGAAGAATAATACATTTATCCATGCATCCTTTTAGAGCTAATTTAGATAAAAGGAACTTGAGAGGATCTACCTTAGTGATTAGCTTTATTAAATTGGGAACTTGATTAAATCTTGAAATGGATAAAAGGATAATAAAAATGAATTAACAAAATAAACAAGATTAAATAATTAGTTCAAGTATCCATTTTAATAATAGTTTTTTTATTTATCATATAATGTCATAATTTTTGAGTGGTGAACACCATAGCTAAACATGCCTTCTCAATAGGAATATAATTATGTTCATAGGATACCAATGTGTGGCTTAAATAATAAACTACATGTTCCTTACCATGATCATCATGCTAAGCCAAAAGTGCCCCTAGTGCATTTTTGTGGTTGATATATAAAGAAGCAGTGGCCTTCCTTGTGTCAGAGGTCATAAAAGTAGTGGATTAGCGAAGTATGCTTTAATCTTTGAATATGATATCTAACAATATTCATCCCATTAAAATGCTACACCTTTCTTTAAGAGATGAGTAAATGGGTGGCACTTATCTACCAGTTGAGAAATGAACCTACATATAGACTAGATCTTACCTTGTAGGCCTCACAACTATTTAAGACTATTTGGTGGAGGCATTTCCATAATAATGATGACCTTTGTAGGGTCAAACTCAATCCCTCATTATGATATAATGAACCCTAGAAATTTTCCTGATGTGACCCCCAAGACACATTTCTTAGGATTCAAGTAGAGTTTATATGCATGAAGCCTCTCAAATATTCTTCATAGAATGTCAAGGTGTCTAGCTCTTGTTCTTGATTTTTCTAGTATATCATCAACATAGTCCTCAAAAATGTCATGCATCATGTCATGGAAGATGATAGTCATTACATGCTGATATGTGGCTCCATAATTCTTCAAACCAAATGACATGACTTGGTTGCAAAATGTCCCCCATGGAGTGGTGAATGTGGTCTTATGCTGATCTTCAGGGGTTATCTTGATCTGATTGTAACCAAAAAATCCATTCATTAGGGATAAAATATCATACCCATTAGTTGAGTCAACAATCATGTCAATGTTGGGTAGAGGAAAATCATCTTTAGGGCATGCTTTGTTGATATCACAAAAATTAGGACAAACACGTATGCTTGGGGTCTTTTTACTTAATGGCACTATGTTAGAAATCCATTTGAAGTAGTCTATTGGTATGATAAAATTAGCTCCTAAAAACTTTTCCAACTTGGCCTTAACCAAAAGGGTGATGTTTTGATGCATCTTTATAAACTTTTGCTCGACTGGTTTAACATTAGGGTGAATAACAAGGTAATACACAACTAAATCTGGATTTAGGCCTGGCATGTCAGAATATACCCATGCAAAGATGTCTATATAATCCTTAAGAATGGATATTATATGTTCACGTTATGTTTTAGTAAGGGAAGCTCCAAGAGAAACATTTTTGGGATCCTTATGGGTTCCCAAATTCACTTCTATTGTGCTCTCCATAAGGAGTGTAGTTCCATCTTCTAGAATTTTAGGTAATGTATGGTCATGATCTTTTTTTTTGCTATATCTTCTTAGTGTTCCTCCCAAATATCTAGATAATATGAAGAATTAAAATCTACCTTCTCAGGTAAAGGCCAATTGGCAAAGACCTCTAGAAACTCGAGAGCAAGATTCTCAAATATTTGATGTTGTTCTGAAGAGATGCTTGTACTAGCTATGGAACATGGGCTAGATGGATGTTTTACATTTTGAGGGGATGAAAAATTTTCCCACCTGGGAGTGTCTGAATTAGGTTTTAACTTAAAGGCTTGTCTTTTTCTTTATTTTTTCCCTAATCAACAAGTGCCTCAAAGAGGTTTTCACTTGAAGATCTTGATCTTTATTCTTTATTCTTTATTATGAGCAAGAAAGTTTTCTTGCTCTCTAAAGTAGGTAGAAAAATTTAATGAGAAATCAAAACCCTACTTATGATCCCCAATGGGGAATGCATCTCGTAGGCCCATGTATTCTATAATAGATTCTTCATTTTGAAAATCATCAAGGTATATAACCAATTTTTTTTATCCCAATCTATGAGTTTAGGATGGAAAAGGCATAATTTATAGTGAGGGTTTGCTTCAGGATGGGAAGCACCAATGGTAAAGATATAATGTCCTACTTTAGGAAGGGAAGCACCACTAGGATAGGTTTTTGCTTCAAGATGGGAAGCTACAATAGGTGTTATGGTCAATATGGAATTTGAATTAAACAAACTTGAATCAACAAGTTCATCAAAAAGGCTATAATGGGACATTGTGTCACTACTAGGAGTTTCATTATTAGTCACTTTAGAAGAGTCGCTACCAAATGTTATGAGGTCATCCTCTAGTGGTTTGAATCTAAGATCATGATTTTAGTTGATAACTCTAGCTGATAAGGGTTCTAAAATTCCTTATGCCTGTGGGACTAGACCTTTCCCTGTATAGTCAAGATGATCCATTATCTTGTTAGGGATATGATACTTTGGATTTTGAAAACAATCCACAATGCCTTAAGAATAAAAATAATCTCCCTCAATAAAAGCCTCTCAATATTTATTTGGTGCAATTATAGGTACAAAAATCGTAGGAGGTTTTGGTTGTTTCTTCTTTGGTTGCCAAATCTGATTGAATCTATTACGATTCTGGGAAGTTTTAGGCTTACCAAATGTTTTAGGGTATTTTGGTAATTTTACAATATGGAGGACGTCTTTTAGATGGAATGTGGAAATGCCTACATCTTTAATAATCACCTATTTGTCTAGAGCTACAAGAAATAGACCAGTTGAAGTGGAGGCTAGATCACTGGGGTTTATATAATTAGATGGAGATGGATGAGAAATGATGGATTTGTTCTTCTTTGAAATGAATTCAAAACTTGGGCAATAGTTATAATAATGAAACTTTAATTCTAGATGTTTACAGTATTGGTATGGCTACTGATCAGTGGGAATAGTAACCTCGATCCCATCATGGGGAGACTTAAGGCATTGGTGAAGAGTAGATGGAACTACCTATACTTCATGGATCCAAGGATGACCAAGATGTATGTTATAAGGAAGCTCAATATCTATAATATAGAATAATGTGTGATGATAAATAAATCCAACTATGACTGGTAACTAAATGGTACTGGATGACTCCCTTTAGGCATTGTCATAAGCCTTGATTGTAATAGTCTCTGGCTGAATGTCTTTGTCTATGTAACCCAATCATTGTACCAATTTAAGAAATATGATGTTCAACCCTAAACTATTATCTATAAGAACCTACTTGATCTTGTGATTTGTAATGATTATCTCAATGTATAATGGGTTATTGTGGTCTGGTCCAAGGGTGGACATGTCCTTTTGATAAAATGTGATTTGATGAAATGAAGACAAATGTCCAACTAGGTTCTAGAAATGATCAAGGTTTATATCATTAGGCATAATAGAATCTTGCAAAAGTTTGTTGAAGATGGTTCTATGGACATTAGATGTCTACAAGAGTTCTAATATGGAAATTTGTGTAGGGGTTTTATCTAATTGATCTGTTATACTATAAGGCCTTTGAATTATGGATTAAACTAGTTTAGTCTTTATTGGGACAATATTCAACTTTGGAACCATTGGCATAATGTTCTGATTAAGCTTATGGAAAGAAGTGGGTGAAGGTCCCTAGATGGTAACTCACAGATGTCTAGTTATGATTACATAACCTAGAGCTGGAAAGGAGTTATTATAATTGGAAGAGCAAGGCAAAGGTCCTTGGATGGTGACCTATGGGTGATTAATATTATTGTGACAATTTTGAGTCAATGAAGAGCCTTTATAATTAGAAGAATGGTATTGTTGTTCAAAATTAGTAACCCATGTAAATAGAGTAGCAACATGATGATGTAAACTCGACATGGTATTACTATGGGGAGAGGGTGCTAACCTTATAATGATGGGTCTCATGTTGTGAGTAACATGAGATTGGCTATGTGGCATTATAGTAATAGTGGTAATGTGGGTTATAAAAATGCATCCCCCAGTGTTATTATAATCATAAGGTACATTTTTATAAGCCACATTATTAGTGTGGGAATTATGATCTTAGTTATGCTCATTATGATTCTAACCTTGTTGTTGGTTTTGATTTTGCCTCTATCCTTGATTGTGACCATTTTGATTGTCTCTTGGTGGTGGTGGATCATGTCAAGGAAAGAGGTATTTATAGATTCCCATATCCTAACTTGTGTCTTGATTAGGGGCCAACTTAATTTCTAACTCACCATTTTCAATAAAATGCTCAATAATATGCCACAATTGAATGCAATGATAGGCACTGTGACCAACAACATGATGAAATTTACACCATTCATTCTCTTTATACCAGTCTAGTTTTCGTTGATCTTGAGGAAATGACCTTGATATTAGCCATATAATTAAATTAGCTGTAATGAGTTTTTGTAACACTATTTCAACCAATTCTCCTATCTTGCTAAAGACTCTAAATTTTTTATGAAATATTCTTCATGGAGCTTGTCTCTACAAAGTAGGTAGTTGATTTGAGGGAGTTAATTATACATTTAGAGGAGGTATAGCCTGTATCATTTGTACATGTCTTATTTCTATCACCCCATTTCCAACCATGTTCTTATTTTTATGAAATCCCTTAGAATTGTCTTACGTAACTATTTGAGGAGTTGGTGATTTAGTCTAATTAGATGCTTGTCCTTATGCAAAAATCTTAACAAGGCCTCTAGTAATAAGAGCCTTCTCAATGTACACTCCTTTGTCAATAATTTCTTAAAATGAGTTAGTACAAGATAATCATAGATTATGCACAACTTCAAGATGCAAATTTTTTGCAAAGATATCAACCAGCTATTTGTCTGGTAAATTGTGTTGAAAGTAGCCTGCCAATGCTCTCCACCTTTGCACATATGTAGTAAAACTTTCACTATAACACTACTTGGATTTGAATAAGTCAACAATGGTCAATTCATGTTCTATGTTATATGAGAAATGATTAAATAACTTTTTTGATAAGTCATTCTAATCTACAATTGATCCTTAGGGTAGTTTAAGTAGCCCATCAAGAGCTTGTCCTGCTAAACTTCATAGAAATAGTCATAGTAAATACTTGTTATTATAAGAAACCTCTTCACATAAGACAAAGAATTATTATATGTGTTTGCATAGATCTCCTTTCCCTTTGTATTTGTCAAATTTAGGTGCCTCATAATGAGGTGGAAAGGGGTTTTGGAGAATAGATAAGTCAAATGGATATGGATATATCTCATCAAATTTGTAATTTTTGACTCTATTATTAGTCTCCAATCTTTGGACAATTTACTTCATAGAGTTCCATTCTTGCATGTTTGGTGCATTTTTGGATTGGATAAGATGTTATTAGGGTGGATTGTGCCCCTGGTTTTATTTCTATTGGGGTGGAATGTGCCCCTAGTTTTGTTGTTGTTGGGGTGGAATGTGCCCCTAATTTTGTTGCTATTGGGGTGGAATGTGCCCCTAGTTTTATTATTGTTGGGGTGGAATGTGCCCTTGGTTTTATTGCTATTGGGGTGGAATGTGCCCCTAGTTTTAGGTGGATCTATAGGGAGTGTATACCTTTTGATCCATGATTTGGTTCTAATTTGTTGCTTGAGTTGAGAACATAGGTTGTTGATTATTGTATTGTAAAACATTCCCTAAATTTGGTTGTTTCACACTTTATTAATTTTATAAGCTTCTATGTTTATTTACCAATCTTTGGGTTGGTTGAAAAGAACTAGCCAAATTATCTTGAGGGATTTCCTCAATTTAAGCTGAATGTCTGGGTTTCTATGTTTATAAAGTAACCAGAGGTTCTTCATGATTTAAGAATGTATGTTTTGTATCAAATGGAACACTTTGTAAGGTCTCTTGTGACTTTAACTATTCATTTATATTTCCTTGATTCACTATGGTAATGTTCTCATCCAATACTTTTTTTGTAATTACAACCACATTTCCTTTTTCTTTCAAAGAATTATTGTGAATTGATGTGGAAACTAGGGAGTCAATTAAGTTTGTGACAAGTTGATCTACATATCATTGACTTATTATTTTAATCTTAGCTAGAAGATCTAGATTTGTGGGTTTTGACTCTGTTTGTATTTCCTTTCCTTTGTTAGAGGAAGAAGGTATGTCTATTTTTGAAAAATCTTGCTCTTAATATCATTTTTCTCTTTCTCTAACTAAGGTATGCAATTGTTATGTAGGAAAATTAGAAGGTAGTCTAGCACCTGATTCTATCAATCTAAAAAGGGTTTCATCCTGATCTTCTTGGGGTTGATATTAATTGTAATCATCTTCAAATCCTACTATTATGGGGATATCATAAAAAACAATGGGGTTATCTTGACCATCATAAAATTGCTCATCCTCATAACTAAGGCCATAAGAGGCCCCACTATGAGTGAACCTTTGAGTCATGTCTAAAAAGAGTTATTTTGTGTGTTTGACTAACTTTAGACCAATGTTCGACAACCAATGAAAGTATGATTTGGATCTCTTTTAAAAAAATAACCAAGGTATCAATGAGATTATAAAAGGAGGGTGATTTGAAACCATGTACAATTTAAAATATTTGGTTCACGAGTTTACTCAACTTTTGGTAAAGTTAAAGTCATATAGATCGAAAGAGAGTAAGGTAACTCAAAGACCTAAGGTGAAAACTAGTACACCAAAGCCTAGATCTTTGTGATACACCCATAGTACAAAATCTAGCTCTGATTTTGATAAGTTGAGCCTAGAAGTTCATTAGAAATCTCTATATTATAAAGAAGACAAAATAAACTAAGCAACTCAAGAGGTAAAAACATACGTGAATCACTAAGTATAAAGCTAGGAACAAATAGGCACCACAACATCACCACATGATTCTAGTATGATAAAACATGTTATAAGACTCAAAGCATGAATGATACGTAAGATGACTTGAGTCCACCAAGATGATAATGTGATTTTGAGTCTTAATAAATTACCTTCAATCCAAATAGAAAATTGAACCCAAGTTAGAACAAGCTTAATGCATAAATAACAAACCCACTTTGATGCACCAACCCTTAGAACTTAGAAAGGTTCAATTTGAAATGTGGATTATAAATGAAGGATTTAAAAAAATTGGGTAAAAGATATAGACTTAATTGGGTAGCATAACTGTGCCAAATTGGATGACATGACAAAGCTTTTGATAACAATTTGAACAAGGAAAAGATGAATTTTTCATTTGGACATCATAATGCCTCCCTTGCTAAAGAAAATTGAGGACAATGTGTTTCAGTTAAGTTTATTGAGTTAACAATTAGTTTTAGACACAAATCAAGACCAAGTAAGCTAATGACAAAAAAATAAACATCTTAAGTCTAAACTGACAAGGTATAACAAAGTGGGGTCTACTAAACTAGTAAGGTTTTGATCATTCTAAAGGAATCAATTACATAATGAATTTCATGTCAAATGATGCAAAAGACAAGCACATAAATTAGGTGACCATGACATTGGCTGGTTTTAAAAAGGTCTAGTCCTTTTTAAAACCACTACATCTTGTTGCTTGCTCAGTGTAGTGCAATGTCCAAATGTAGATATGTCCCATGTGCAATTCCAGAGTCAAATGAATTCAATGTCAGGAGGTGAAACCTTGTGTCAAAGCTTCCCTAAATAACTCATAGGAGGTAATGACTTCCCCCTCACAAGCCAAGTTTGCATAAAAATAAAGAAAGCATAAAATAGGAAGAATTTAGGGTCATTTTCAAGATCACCCAAAATTTGGTAATTTTTTAGGGAGTGCTTTAGGTGACATTCTTTCTAAGCCTTGGAATAGGATACTTATAATAGGAATCATGCTTTTGATTCCAAGGGTTCCTTATAAGGGACAAATGGAATAGCATACACACAACATTCCTCTTTTTTCCAGACAAAATCTAAATAAACAACTATTGCAAGCAAGAATTGACAAGTGTGTTAAATTTTAAACCCAAATAAAATGTTTGGTGGTGTTAATTTTACACCTTGGTCTTAGTTACAAAAATTTGAAAAACATTCACCAAAAACATCTAAATTCCTTGTTAAACACCCAAAACAAAGTTCCTAATTCATTTTTAATCATGCAAGAGGTGATTTAAACATGTTTTTATCAATGTAAAAGCTTGTTCCTATAGAAAAATTGTTAGCATGTCCTTTAGCTTTGAATCTCTTTTGAGTTTTAAACAATAAACTTTGGAAAAAGAGGTCTTGGGTCTATGTTTTTAGAAAAACATAGTGATCGACATTGGTTATTACCACCAACATCAGTTATGACCAACCAAGATCTAATTGATGTCAGTTCTACTGATCGATGTCGATTAAGCCAAGTAACTAATGTTGGTATTTCTACCTATGTCGATTACTATGTAAAAACTATGGCAACCAAAAATGGTAAAATAAAGTTAGAAAATCAATTTTCAAGAGTTTCAAAGGCTCAAATAAATGCTTTAAATTTTTAAAAGGATCTCTTTTAGGTGTGGGATGCATTTGGTCCCACTGAGCATACTAAGATGTAGAGAGGATTATGAAGCAATTTAGTCAAGAATTAGTCCATAAATAATGAAACATGCATAAAGAAATAACTAACCAAGCCTATATATTCCTATGGTAATTAAAAAGGATAACAAAAAATAAATAAAAGAAAGCAACACCATATTACCTTCCCAAATGGATTCACCATACCCATGTGGCTCAAAAACATGTTCTCCCTTGATCAAGCATCCTTGTATTTGTCAACAATGGTGGTAAGCTCCTCTAATGCCTCAAGAACACTCCATAAAACCTAGGCTCTTGATTGTAAACCACTAAACTAGCATATCAATGAAGCTTTATGGAAATAATTTAGCATTATAAATTTTTAATATTCAAGCTTTGAAGATATTTGAGCATAATAACTTTGTACCAAAATATATTAGAAATGGTGTTCATGGCCTCTCTATTTATATATTTTTGAGATTGGTTAGGATCAACCATGACCATCCATCTCAAGATTGAGATGTGTGGCCATGGATAATCCTAATATTTGGAATTAAATCAATAATTATCCTCAAGATAAATACGCATTAAAGAGGCATGGGAGACATTAACTAGGCATGGGTGACCCATAATATTGATATTTCATGCACTTATGGCTTGATGGATGCCACCCCATAGATGATGTCACTAGGTGATGTAGATAATAAGAATCAATTTTCAAAAAGAAATATTCAACAACTCTCATGGAAGATCCACTTAAGATCTTGATTTGGATTAATTAACCTTAAACAAGGTTAATCAATATTTGTGTAATTATTTGAAAATTGGCCCTCAATTAATCAAAATGGTCAAAAAGTCATATTACTGGGTTGTAATTTGACTCGAGAAGAAATAGAAGATGACGTTAGATATGTTGGAACTATATTCCCATTTAGGATATTGTTAATATCAAATAATAAAGGTATGTGATGTGTACCAATTAGTTATAAGAAAAGAGTGATCTAGAGCACTAAATGGAAAAATGGTCATTTTGACTCAAAATGAATTGATCAAAGTTAGCTATCCCATAAAATGCATTGCCCTATTTATGGATACTTTGACCTAAACTGGTACTTGTAAGTGACAAGTTTGAACCATTTAGGGCATTTTATGGATTTTGACCTAAAATGTGCATTTGAGTGCAATTCGAGTAAGATTGACAATTTCAACATAAATGTTGCTAGGAATTGGATGTCTACAATCATATTTTTAGTCACTATCTTCACTCTGATCTAATGCATTTCAATCTTCTTTGGTGTAGAGACTCTTCTTATTCTTGAAGGAATTCTTCTTATTTCTATACTTTCTAAATCCTTTCTTCTTGTAATTCTTTTTGTCTTTATCTTGACCTTCATCATGTTATTTATCATCATTATTTTCATGCTTATGAAGGCACTTATGAGAAAAATGTCGTATCTCTCCATAGTTGAAACATTTGAAGGGTAGTTTACCCTTATACTTCCCTGAGCTAGTGTTCAATTTCCTAGTAATCAAAGTAATTAGTTTATCCTCATCAATATCAAATATGTCATCTTTTTTTTATTTATTGCCTTGGAACTTATTCTTAGGATTTATATCTATGTTTAATGTTTCTTCCTTATTTTGTGGTATATCATCATTTAATCTCATCTCATAGGAAGTAAGGGTGCCAATTGATCCATCTTCAACTGAGTAAACTCATGACTTTCTTCTATAGCAGATACTTTTGGATCAAACTTGAGAGAAAGAGACCTTAATAAATTTTGGACTATAGTAGCTTCTTCAAGGTTCTTTCCAAGACCTCTGATGATGTTCATAATCTCATTAACTCTCTATAGAAAGGATGCCACAAAATCTTCTTCCTTCATTTTGAGACTTTCAAATTGCCTTCTGTGAGTTTGCTACTTAGAAAGCTTGACCTTTGAATCTCATTAAAAAATGATCTACATTTTCCCATATTTATTTATAAAATTTAAAATGGATCACCTTGGTGTATTTAGTCTTTTAAATACCATAAGTGATAGCATTCATTGCCTTAAAATTATTCTCAAACAAATTCTTGTCGACAACACTAGATGGAGTAATAGGAGTAACATAACCATCTAAAATAGATTACCATACATCAAACCCTAGGTACATAATATATGTCCTCAAAATTTTACTCCAAAATTCATAATTAGATCTATTTAACATCAGTGTTTGCTTATTAGATAAACCTCCTTGATGACTACCCATATTGTACCTTGGATCACCTTCAAGTTATCAAGCCTTTACCAAAGGACCTGATCTGATACTAATTGTTAGAGGTGCAATCACTGAGAGGGGGGTTGAATCAGTGAGCCTATCTAAATTTAAGTATAATCTTTACAAACACTTAATTAGTTACCACAAGTATTCATGAAGCATACACATCATTTATATCAATGAGTAAGTGAGATAATGCAAGATCAATCAAATAACACAATATATATGTGGGAAAATCTCTTGGGGAATAAAAATTATTAGAAATTTCAATTGGAATACTATCTTATAATAACAAGAACCAATTTAGACCATCTAAAAATGATCAAGAAACTATCATTTCTGATTTTAGTGAGATTATAATCCCATAAGGCGCTATCACACCTATCTAGTTGAGTTACAACCACCACTAGACCTTTAACAAGTTTCACTTTACAAGGAGGTTGATACCCCCTTATATGTTAAGATACCAAAACAACACATATGAACACATCCACTTTTTCACTAATGTATTCAACACCTAATGATGGACCTTTGATTATAACTCTTCACCTTCATTCATACTCAAACAATAAGAGTACTATTATACCAACAGAATTATGACCAAAAAGTCATACAAATAGTCTTCAAATTGATCTTTTCATCAACTCATCCTTAGGTCACTCTACCCCTCCTTCACTCCATAATTCACACATGAAAGTCTCTCTCAAATTTCTCCTATCTCTTATTCAAAATTCTAGAAATCACCATCTTTAATTTTACTATTTATAGAGCATACTTGAAAATCAACACCTTGGTCAACCATTAAGCATGCCTTAGACCTTAAATCATCTCTCATATGAGGACATATCTCAATACAAACTTTATAGGTTGGCCAAATCATCTATGGGTCACCCTTAAGCATCTACACCTTTTAATAGGCCTTTGTAGCTCTTTTAGGTCTTATAAAGACCTATTCACCCATTTAACACATCATCAAACAAAATGAGAACATAGTATCACTTCCAAATTCATTTTTCCACTCCTTATATCCCCTTTGACATCCTCAAATGATCACTATTATATTTTATCACATCTACCTATGCTCAAACAACTCAAACACTGACTTGGTTTATAATAACATTATAAACAAAAACACATTAAACTTAAGCATTTTTCATACTTAAGATAGATTGATAACACCTATTAAAACCAAACATAGCATAATTATGGAGTATATAACACTCCCAAATAACTAATTCATCATGAGACATCGAACGACATCAACACAAACTCAAACATCCTTCTCAGGTCACTTGCAAAACATAGTCAAACACACAATCAACTTTGCAGATTAATAACTTTGATTGTACAAGCACTCAGACCTTTAAACTAGGTTCAATGGATGTGTCATGGAGTCCTCTTCATATTTTATTTTTACAACACCAACAAATTTGTTCTAGATCAAAATTTATAGTCTAAATCCTATAGACTAGTTTTCCCCTTTGTTAAATTCAAATATTCAAATGCCAATGATCATAGTTAAAATTTGATTAATTTTCTCACATATCATGTCATCACTACTTAGATCAATTATGAACCATTGATCTTGTTTAAACTTTAATGCATTGGTGCCAATTCTCAAACATTAAACATCTTATATTTGACCCCATCTCATGCCATCTAAAAACTTTGACTCAATGTGTTTCATTTATCTTCTATATGTAACTCAATCTTTAACAATGCTAAACAACTATCACTTTAACCTCTTGAATTTAATACACACCACCATTGATCTCTATCTGTATTATCACTCACTCATCATTGATCATTAGAAGAAACTCAATCTTTATCTCTACTCAGCATTAAACATCATGTACTTTTCCTCATCTTGTTACTTCTTGACTTCTTAGAGCAACACACACCATTGATGTTTGTCAAACTTTAACTTGTGAAAATTTGACTATGGGAACCTTACTTATTTTCCTAGAAAGCCAAATTTACACAATCATATCTTTTGCTACATTTTGATGCATGATATACAATTTAGATCATATGATCTCCTTACATAGGAGAATCCAATCATATAATAATCTGCTCTTGAAACTCTCACATGTGTGAGATATATTACCATTAAAATCTTCTATCACAAAGCCAACTATGCTTATAACTTGTCTAGGAGAACGCATATCTTTTGTCGTGCTACATTGCATGACCTAAAATTTAGTGAAAATAAACTAGGTTAAAAACTAAACAAACTCATATGATCACCTTCTCCTAGAATGTCCACACATGTGAGATATGCCACCACCAAATTGATTACTTAGATCTTTCTTGCCTCATGGAAATTTGGCTAAGTATGGGAAAACATAGTCAAACTACTTGGGAGCTCAACTTTGCACATGCATATCTTTTATCATGCTTAGTCACATGATCTAAGAATTAGCACATAAAAATTAGGCACAAAAATGAATAAAACCATATGATAATTTTATATTTACACCTCCACTTATGTGAATTCTGACCTCATCAACATGCTTACTTGGCTTTACTTGATCCCTTTTGTAAATTTGGCTAAGTATGGGAACATAATGAATTGTGTTTGAGTAGCCAACTTTGCATCCTCATATCTTTGACTACACTTCATCACATGACTTGAGATCTAACACATAAAAAATAGGGATTTAAGTGATCACAACCATATGACCAACTCCACTTGACTCATTCCCATGTGATAATGGTGACATCATCAAATTGCCTACTTATATTTTCTGCCACTAGACCCAAAATATTTAGATGATAATAATGATCAACTAGATAAAATCCACTCATGCACATAAGAAGTCAAAGCTTATAAAAAATCTTAGGGACCTATTTCACATCCTCAAATCACCATACTAATCCCTAAACACCTCTAACCATGACAAAATAGAAGATTAACCAATCATACTTCAAGCATACTAGGAAAAGCATATTGCACACTTTGTCATTATCACATAGATTATTAAGGCACTTCATCCACTCATTTGGACACCTCTATGACATCACTATAACATCATTAAAATTTATCCAACATAGTAATTCCAAATATACTCTTTTTGGGGTTCAGTGAGATACCAAACTTCCTGCCCCTTTCAAAAATGGAATAAAGAAGGTCGATATGACCAGCTCTATTTTTAGAGAAAATAATGAGGTCATCCATATATATAATTATTAATTTACCTATCAATACCTATAATTCATTATCCATTACTCTTTGAAATGTATATTTAGTGTTGATCAATGCAAATGGTATTCATTTATATGCATAAGTTCCCCATTTTATAGTAAACATAGTTTTCATCCTATCCTCTGATTCTACCAATAATTGATTATATCTTGAGAATACATCTAAGAAAGACATCATTACATAAACACTCAAAGTTTGTATTACCTTGTTTAAGGAGGGTAGAAGATAATTGTCTTTCTCAAAATCTTTGTTAAGGTTTATGAAGCCAATGCACAAATTTATTTTTCTACTATTCTTCTTGATTGGAATTAGATTAGCCACCCAAGTTGAATTCCTGATAAGAAAGACTATTCGATCACTTAGTATATTCTCTATTATTTTTGGATCAATGATTATAGGATAAGACTAACTCGTCTTTGCCTATACCTAAATGGTTTATGATCTGGCTTGAGTGGAATTGTATGGGTGATAACTTTAGGATTGAATATCCCTAAGTCATCATAGTCTATGAAATTACATCTTTATACCTGATAATAAATTCCTTGACCTTTTTCCTTTCATCTGGGGTGCATCTTAAGCTAATATTAACTAGGTGTGTATTCCTTTCATCACCCACATTTTATGAGTTGAACTTAGATTCGTTAACCTTGAGTTATCTTTGTTGTTGTACTTCAGGATCCATATCAAAATCCCTTTCCAAGGAAACTATCCCTAATGGGAGATGATTTTACTTCAATTAGATGACTTCTTCTTCATCAATTCTTCATGACACCCATGGCTTATTTCCTCATCATCAATTATTTGGGACTCAAACAATCCTAAATTGGTCAAAAACTAGATGATCTATTAGTCATCATCAAATACTTGAAAATTTTAAACATTGTCTAACACTAATGGATAGGGCACCAATTCAATAAAGAACTTCTATACTTTTGACTCCTGTAGGGGTGCCAAATTTGCTACTAAAGTGACTAGTAAATCAACAACTTGGTTTTATTCTACTAGAATGGACACTATATTAAAAGTCTTAAATGACTCGATTAAGTCCTAGGATCTCTGTTTGTACTTATTTAAATATGATAATTTGCATTGTTACTTATTCCTAACCTAGTTAATCATGAGTTATGAGTCTCTTTATACCCATAGTTCCTTGACATTATTTTTTAGGGAAAACTACAATCCTAAAATTAAGGACTCATACTTTGTTCTCTTATTGATGCATGAAAAAAAAGCATATATGATGATAATTATTTATTTACCTATGGATCAACCAATTTGATACCAACACCTAATCCTTGATTGGATCTTGCTTTGTAAAAATGGAGAGTCCATAATTGGGAAGGGCCTTGTACTTCTCCCTACATTTCATGCTTTATAATAAATGTATAAATTTCAAGGCTAAGAGACTTGTACCTTAATTCTTTGTTAGTGGTGTTTTACTCTATAATAAGGATCTTCATCATTGGTTCTTGATTGATCCTGATCTAGTTGTCAATACCCCTCCATGATAGACAAATCTGAGAGAAGTCTATGGAAAGATGTCCATTGAGTGTCTTTGACCAATATCTACTCAATAGTATCCCATACCCCTCAAGAATATCTACTACCAATATGTCTATAGTCATATATTATTGAGGTTATGATGTATCCTAGATTCTTAGATCATTAAGTTCTCCCAAAATAGACACTAATATTTTATCCAACTATGAAATAGTCCTCTTAGATGGATTTGGGGTGAAAATAAGCTTCTACAAAATGGGGGTTAGCATCACAATAGCTAAATATCTATAATATACTAAAAAATTATGTATATTCTTTCCAAATACCTGAATGGTTAGCAAGAAAGGGGAAACCTCATGCTTGATTTTGTATGTAACATTTTTATTAGTTGTTTTGGACTTTTTTGCATTAGACTTGCTTATGATAGACTTCTATAAGAGCTCATTATGCTCTATGATTTATTCTAGTTCATGAAGAACGATATTGGCCTTGATATTATTCATATCCTAACCAATTTTTTATCCTCCCTTGATATTCTCTTATTTATGCTAAGGTTGATCATTCCCTTTTGGGGTAGAATATTATTATCAACTTTAGAATTCAAGGGAATAACTGTATTATTGGGAGGAGTAAAAGTGGTGAGAGGTTACATGTTCTTTAGATTATAATTATTCTTATCAAACTATTTGAATGCTTGTAATTCATTAGAATTATCCTCTAAGACATTTTCATCTTCACTAGGGAAGGGAAAATCATAAGTTTCAAAGACCATAACTGAACTTGAAGGGATAGATTCATGAGGGAGATCTGGAAGATTCATCATTTAGTCTTATCTGATCATTTCTCTCTAAAAGATTTCAAAGATTACACAAAGCTCTACATAGTCCAATTCCCAATGTTGTGATGTGTTGTAAACCCTACACAAATTAGACAAAGCTATCTCCATGATATTAATTTTTGGTAGCTTATTAGACTAATACTATTCTACTTTATTGGTGGGCATGTTGTATCTTAAAAAGATAGAATTCTAGTTATAATTATGATTGATGGTATTAACCACCTTTTTTTTTGCATATTTAGGAAGTTGTTTCTCAAGTTTTGGACCATTATTTGTATATAATCTAATTCATCTTTGATGGAGTCAACACCCTGAGTAGCTACTATATTGGTGTGCCAAATGTTGCTTTTGTTATTTCTACTGAGGGCCATTCCATTCTGCTTGATTATTTAGGAACCCATAATTTTGATTTGTTATTTACTACATCATGGGAGCTAAAGTGTTTAATTAATTCTAGTTGAATGTAGTGGCATTATAATTAGAATTTATAATTATATTCAAAGATGGGAATCCATTGTTGAATATTTGGCCTCCTAAATTTTAAGGGTTGAGCTGCCAATTGAGCTACTTGTCAATATTAATAGATTCTTGATATGCCAAAGCTAAAGTGTTTGCTATGGCATCTCTTTTTAAAAACACTAAAGTAATGGGATATAGAGTGTTCTTGTATATTTAAAGTGCTAAATATATGTTTGATTTATATGCAACATTCAACTAAGTGTACATATTCTAAAATCTTGCATTAAAGGCCTATATTGACTCATTGGGATCCCTCTTCATGATGGTGAAATGTTGATACACCATACTTGGATTAGTCACTTGCCAAAATTATGAAATAAAAGTATTTTAGCATTCATTCCATGAGGTGATAGAACTTTCCTATAAATTGAGATACCAATCATAATAAGAATCCTATAGAGTAAATGAGAATAACCTACATGTAACATATTCATGGGTGACATTCGTTAATCTCAGAGTAGCCTTGAAACATTTGATATTTTGTTTCTACCATGCTTCTGATTGAGGGGGAGAAGGTAGGGAGTTACTTATTTGGGTTCTTTGGCAGATCATAATGGTCTCTAGGGATGGCAATAACATATCCAACTAACTAAGGTTGAGCCATAAGAGGGTTGATAATTTGGAAATTTATTATAGGGGAATGTGTCCTAGATTAGTGTATATTAGGGATTATTGGTACTAGTCTAGGTCTCCTATGATTTGAAAAAGGTGAGATCAAAAGGCTCAATTAGGATCTATATTTTGTTACTCTCCTAGGTGTCTCCAGTGTAACTCTATGTAGTGACTAACCTCTACTATTGAGAAAACACTCAAGTGTGACCTCATTATAGTGCCATTTTTTTTGATGTGGGATTTATACATATGATAGAATGATAAAAAGGTAACCTTATAATGTTTAAGATCTCCATGGAAGCAAGGTTCCACTCCATGGCACATGTTGTAGGTATATGATTAAAACAACTAGGTGGTGGAATAACAGGTTGAGCTTGCAAGTTGTTTAACTAAGTTTGTGGATGGATGTGTGAAATCTAATAGAAAGTAAACATTAAGTGAGTTGGATGGGTGGAGAATTAATCTATGGTTGGTAGATTTAAAATAAACTCAAAAAAGGGGAGGGAGAGGTAAGGCATAAAAGAAAGCTCTGTGTTCCTAAAAAAGGTCACTTCTTAGACTATTTATTTGTTGTTCAAGTATCTCTAAGACAAATTTTTTCCACTTATAGCTATTGCACACTCACGAACAAGCAAAATTAACAGTCTAGGAAAAACAAGTATAGGAAGCTTACTAATCTCAATTGAAGATTACTCTCCTTAGAGTTGTTGTTACACACCCTTAACTGAGAGATTATAGTTTAGACCAAAAAGTTATCTAAAGGAGATATATCACATGCCTAGATGATTATACTAAAGTAAATACTCCTACACACCTCATATTGTCAACTCAATCTATACTAATTTCTTCAACCAATGAAATTTACCAATTTTAAATAGTTGTACTACATCTAAGATCAATATTCATCAATTAAAGGAACTAGATTCATTTGTATCATTAGAACACAAAAAAATTATCGAGAAAAATGTCACTAACATAGATAAGGAAGAAGATAGAACAAACACAATTACATGATAATTAATTGCTTAATTTATTCCTATCTAATGATCAAAAGTTCAACCCTTTAAAAAGAGGGGTTTACATGTATTTAAAGGACTTGGGGGTCACCTTATCCTCCAAGTATATAAAAAATTTGGATTACATCAGAATAACTAGAATCTAATTTTTATTTTGATATAAAATTACGTGTTATAACTTAAAGATTACATTAGTCATGCAATGTGTACATGCTAGAAAAATAAATTATTTAATTATAACATGGATGTAATAAGACTATACTAGATATGAATAATCATTACATGCAAAATTATACAAAATTAGTCATAGACTAAGGATGACTTCACTCCTGATTGATATTGTTTATTATTATGGCTAGAACTGATGTTGTAATTGGAGTTGAGCTGGTGATTGGAGTTGAACTAGTGGTTGCAATAGATGTAGAAACTAAAGTTTTAGTTAGAGATGAATTGGTAGCTTGAATTGAAGTGGTAAGTGACACAAATGTGGTAACCTGAGATGAACTAGTAGAAAAAGTTGATGCACTTATTGATATGAGAGGGATTGAAGTTATCTGCAATGTTGAAGCTTTAACATTAGGTGGACTTTGAGGTGTTGAATTAGTATGTGGTGCCAAAGTAGACATCTTCTTGGCCTTTAATTCTTGATAGTGTTTGTATTATATGGCATTATATGAATGTACTATGCTCATATCTAGGAGAGAGGGTAAATTCATCATATTTTCTTATGTTATTATCCTTGCATGTTTAATTTTAGTAGCTCGAAAGCCTACCCAGAGGACTTCCACATTAGTTTCCTTCTTCCTCTCCAAACTCAATTTTGCCTTAATATCTTCTAAAGTTATCCCTTATAAAATCTACTTGAAATTTTTTTACACTTGTATCATTTGGTCAAAAATAGATTTGGTCACAAACTTCCTAGTGATATCTTGTGCATGCGTCAAATCTAGCTCATTCAAAATTTGCACTGTGTGATTCTCTTGTTCTATCATATTAATAAATAAAGCATCAACAACATTTACCTATTCTTAGGCCTCATGGGTCCTAATGACTACTAGATTCAATGCATTTTTTGCCTTTAGGGGAGTCATCAAATCTAAATGTTTGAATGTATTATAGGTAGTATACAAAACTAAGAAATTAAATATATCCTCATCTTCCTTGAGAATCTTAAATAATTCTATTATTGTGGTTACGTGGGGAGCCAATTTTTCTCTCAAATAATGAATGGTATCTAAAATTTCATATAACCTTAATTTTTTAGTTTGAACATCCTATTCTATCCTAGAGGGAATGCAAATCACCTACTATTGTTTCCTAAGGGTCTCTATCTCTTCTTCTAATTCTTTTATTTCCTGATCTATTCCCTTAGGAATGGATAACATTGCTCCAATGTGGGTCTCCATGTAGGACTAAAATTCCTCAATGTATAAGGATTGACCCTTATTTCTATCTTATCTTTTTGAAAGAGAGTAAATCTCTTCTCTTTCTTATATAATTAGGCCTCACACACTATTATCTTCTATCTTCCTCTTCCTTACCCTTTATACTGAGCTAGTTGATTTATCAAAGAGTGAGCTCATAGTGGGCCACTTGATGATATTCAATTTTTTACTCTTAGAAGCTATCTCTCCTAATTCCTTGGCCTAATCTAGAAGAGTTATTTTTAAGGGATTTAATGGCTATGCCTCTATTTGAGTGTCTTCAATAGGCTCAGTCTTAGGGACTATCTTAGACATTAAAGGCCATATGATTTTGGACTAGTATACATTCCCTAGATGTGGCATGGGATGAACAATGTAGATTGATTTCTTCTTAGGAGCTCTTTTTATGGCCACCACTATTGTGGTTTGCACTTCTCTTGATGAGGGCATTGGTGAACTCAATTGAGTATAAGAAACTAACACTTAGGTGATGGGTTGGCTAGTGGCAGTGTAAGCAGAGGTAGAGAATAAAGGAGTAGTTGTTGCCATAATGAAAATAGGCCTAGTAGGGAATGATGCCATAGGAGGAAAAGTAGAGAAAACTAGAAATGATAAAGAATAAATAATTGGTAATGACATAATAAGATAAATGCTAAGGGGAGAAGTAAATAGAGTACCTTTACCTGATTAGTCACCAATAATGGGTGCCTTTCCTTTTAACTCTTAGAACCTTGGCTTGTTGTATATCCTCTTCATCCACCTTGTGGCTTGGCTCACCTTCAATTGAAGGTTTCCCTTGATTATTTGGTACCTCTACAGATGGTGTTTGTGGTCTTTCTACCTTAGATTTTCTTTTATAATAGATTATTGTCCTCTCAACCTGAGGAGAGTCAGTTATTACGTAGGAGAGGGAAGAGTCATATTAGAGGTTATGGTTATTAAATATGACATAGTAGGTGCAATATCTTCCTCATTAGAAGAGTCCATGTGTATGACTCCCTCTTCTATACCCATAGTGATGGCATCCATCTTAATTGATTCTTTAAATAGTTCTTATTTTACCTTCCTTAGTTTAATAGTAGATATTTGAACTTGAGTAGCCTCTTCTTCCTCTTGCACTATAGTATGTGATGTCTCCCATTTACCTTACTCTTGTTCTTTTTATTAAGTTGTCATCATAGTGGGTGGATGTTGAGGGTCCTAGCTTTGGTCTTTTAGCTGCTATAAAGGTCTATGACTATAGGAAGTAGGTGATGTCCATCCCATTGGTGGTGGGATCCTAAATTTGTCTTGTCCAAGTGTAATGGAGGTATTTTCTTGGATTTATCTCAACAAGTATTCAATTAGGCCAGTAGTTTTAGCCTTTTCCTTGACTTTTGCATCATACTTTGCGTTGAAGAATAAAAAGTCATGATTGAAAGTCTCATGATTATAAGGTATGCCCAAATTATAAACCTTTTATTTCACTTTATTGGTGGGGTCTTGATTCCTATAGGGCAGAGTAGCTAAGGCATAAGCCTTCCTTACATTACTAGCCTCTTTGAAGTGCCTATAGTATATGTATTACATTTTACCAATTATGAGAAGGGAGACATGGAAAGTAATCTTCTTACTCTTAATCAGGTCCTCATCTATCCCATTCCATAATTAGAAGGAAATTTCCTACTCAATAAATTAATTTGGGATGAATTTGGGGAGTTGAAGAGGGTCAACCTTATGTCTCACAACATGATAATGGTGTAGTCTGGGTACAACCAATAATAACCCAAAGATATGAGAATATTGTTGATGCTATTGGATATATTATCTAGAGGTTGGCCATGAATTTCCATCCAAACTTGAAGATAAAAATCTTCTATAATTTTGGAAATGTTTCTCACATATGCATAAATGTGAACAAATGAGTAAAAGTTACAGATTCTATTCTTGATATAATCAATGTTTGGATTTAACAAAACCCTATTATGTCTATAGATATTCCCCTTGACTACATCCAAAATATATAACATCATGTAGAATTTTCCACCTTGGGGCATCCTATCTTTATGTAGTATAAATTCTTGTAGATGGGCACTGATAATTTCCTCCATTGCATAGGTACACTATGAGGTGATGAGAAGGTCAAGTAGTGGTACCCATTATAAATGAAGGAAATGAATGATTGGGTGTTCAAATAATTTATTTAAAAATTCCATGCTAATATAAATTCCCATCTAGAATTAAGTGATGGTCATAGGGTTGTTTTTGGTCTCTTTGAGTGTGAAATTCTCTCATAGAACAAGCCACTTCCTTCTTGTTTCACATCATAGTTTTTATTCTAACTAACACCACTATGAAAATAAAATGTAACATTTGGAATGGGAAAACATAAATACCTCAAGAATGCATCACCTAATATATATGTAATGATAGTGTTGTTATTAACATAATGCAAGAAATTATTGTATGTAATTCTCCCTTTAAAGAACATTTCTCACAATAAGTTATTACATGACATGACTTCTGGCTTAGTAATTACATAAGAGAGAGATTAGAATTTGAAGGTTACTAAGTTAATCACAACTTATTTTTCATCTATAGAGACATCTTATTCATAAGTGAATGGGTTGACATTATCTATAACCTCCCATAGAATTGAGTAATTGGTGTAGAGACTATCAAACACTGTTGCACCAAAAACTGTATCCAGGTATTTTATTGAATCATTAATGGAGTACTTAGATGGTGATGAAAGTACCTTATATGCCCTAGATGAGATGCCATTGTTGGTTATCAGTGCTGGTAAGGTTCAAGCTTTGTAAAATAATGGCTTAGAACTCTATTACACAAATTTGCAAGTTATTTTAGATGCAAATAGTTTTGTAGAAATCACAGAAGGCTATGTACACTTGAGCTCAATGACAATTAAATGATGTGAGCTTAGTTAGTAGCTCAATGTTATATATTTTGGCATTCATTCCAGTTCATGTACCATAAATCACCAATGTCTAGAAGCTCATCACCTTCATTCTATTTGAATTTGACCACCTAAGCCTAGTAGGCATGCCACATAAGATGCTTACTCATTAAGGGGGAATAACACTATTCTCTTTGACACTTGCCACTATATGGTTTAGTGGGGGGGGGGTCAAGATTTTCATTTGGGATGAATGATGTGATATGGTGAGCCCAAAGTTATGAGTGAAAGACCCTGAAGACTAAAATGTTCTTCAAAGAGATTCATTTTTGAATATTTTTTGGGGAAAGTCATCAAAGAGAAAATTATTGAATAAAAGTTTCCAAATGAAAGTCATCAAAGAGAAAATTATTGAATAAAAGTTTCCAAATGAAAGTCATCAAAGAGAAAGTTACCAAAAACCAAATGTTCTTCAAGGAGATTATTTTTTAGGAGGAGGTTGCCATAAAGAAATTTCCTAACCAAAAATATTCAAATGAACGCTGCCAAAGAGAAATTTCCTGAAGACAAAAACCTTCTAAAAACCAAATTTTTTGTTGTAATGTTACCACATAAGAGGTGATGAATAAAATGATCTAAAATAAAGTTTTTAATAAAAAATCTAATAACCAAAAAAAAATGAAATAAATTTACCGATTGAATAGTTATCGAAGACAAAAAATGTCGATAATGCCAAATAAAATGAATTTGAATAAGTAAATCTGAATAAAAAAACCCAAATACCTATCATACATAGCAAAATTTTAAAATTTCCATTAATAGATCAATTTCAATAAGTTCAAATGGAAATGGGTTGTAGGATTGAAAAAGTGCACCCAATAATAATTTAATGTTTAAAACATCTAATTTTTATAGATATTAAAACTAGCCAAACACACATACATAGCCTACATAATAAATAAGTGTTTTGAAAACAAAAAGGGTCCCCAATTTTCAAAGAGAATCTAAGGTGGGGTGTTTTAATACAATAAATTCAAGTAAAACTATTTGAATTTTGAGTATGAGCATGATCTAATATTTTTGAATTTTGAGTATAATTAAAAAGTCTACATAAGGATGCAGAATGTTGAGATGTCCATGAGGATTATTGAGATGATAAAATATGACCCCTATATTATAAGGGAGGTTTTAATCACAATAGAGCAAGGGTAAAAATCCATTGAGCAAGCTAAGCAACCTCAAATAGAGGAGGAAACATAGGAAGAAATTGATGAACAATTTAAAACAATGATCCTTAATAATGTTCCAACATAAAAATATCTTGGGAAATATGATTTAGATACAAATACACCCTTAGCACCAAAATTTTCCTTTGATTTCACACTGATAATTACCATAATTTCACCAAATTCAGCTCTAATGGTTAGTCATTTGCTTTCTCCTCCTTTTTTACATATTAAAATTATCTGAGTTATCCCTCTTGTGGTAACTTACGTAATAATGACATAGGGGATGGATTTATCATAGGTAACTACATCCCCTATGTCATTATTTACCCTAATTTATCCAATCATCCTTCCTATTTTCATTACTTTGTTGGACTCCACTAGTTTTTATAATGTCTCTACTCTTACAAGTACTTAAATTTTGGATTATTTGGTCAATACCATTAATACCTACACAAATAAACCCATGAATGTCACATGTACACCCATTACACAAATATTGTAAGGAATAACATAAGATTCTATTACATAACTTATTTTTATACACCTAGTTTAAGAACCACATTGACTAGCCCACATTTTGAAAATTTAGTGTCTTAATCAATTTTTACCACAGTCCCTTTATAGACATTCTAATCAATTGGAGTTATCAATAACATAGGGCATTAAAATAGATTCACCAATAGTATTTTTACATGAGTATCCTAACCCCACAAAATATGTACTCAAAACTCCTCCAAAGACCAAGATATCTAAAAAGAAGATGGTCATCCCACCTTTCCCTTCATCATTCACATTTTCATGCTATACTCCCTCATTAAATCCCTCCATCATCATAAAAACTCCATAGATTCCTTAATCTCCCTCTATTCTCATGACTCCACCATAAATCACCTCACCCATTACTGCTCAATATTCCACTTATACCTCTTCACAAGACTTGCTAGTGACTTCCATATGGATACAATATATGCAAACAAAGTAATCAACAACACAAAACTAGGTTATCAATAAGGATCACAATTTAACTATAGAATTTTATGAGACCTTAAACAAACTAAAAAAGAACACTAAAAATAGGAGGGAATCCAATTGAGTTTATAAGATAACAAGAGACCTTCTCACTAACAAATAAGAGGATAAATAGGGATAGAAAAGAAGATGATATCTAAGAGGACTCTATTTTTATGGTTAATTCCACTAGAGGAGTCCTAAATAATATATTTCATGGTCTACATCAAACTAAAAATATATTAGAGGCACAAGGAAGAATAGAGGCCCCAAAATATATATTGAAAAATGTGAAGAGTTTTGCTAATACCCTTTACAACATTGTATATTATATACACTAATCAAGGGCAGAGTTAGAACCATAATGGGGAATTGTGGTGAGTTTGTTTAGTACATAAATATTATAGATGCCAATTTACACTTTATTATCAATAAAGTAAGATAAAATACATATCATCATCTCAATCTACTATAACTTCTAGATGTCACTTTGACATAGAATTATGTGATCAATAAAAGGGCTGATCTAATGGAGTGGCATAAAAAAATGCAAGATATGTTTGAAAAATTTATGAGATAAGAATAAAAGGTTATCTAAATACTTGGAGATATGCAAATTAATAACATATATACAACACTTGGGTAGGTAGTAGCTAGGCCATTTTTTGATATTTTGATTCAAATCACTACCAATAGTTCTAAGGTAAAGGTTGAAAGTATAGTTTTCAAAAGTAGTGATAAAATGATCCAATTGATCCCTTTTTATATGGATAAATTATAAAAATTAGAAACATTAAATAGTTCCTTTAGGGATGTTATGGTGTTACATAAGAATTAATGGACAAACTATTATTATTGTTCAAATTATCGATTATCAATTTTGAAGCCATAGAGATGGATTTTGTTCATGTATGACAAAATAAAAGAAAAAATGAGCAAGATAAATTGACCACCCACATAGGATATTTGTTATCACAAGCTCAAAATTTGGCAAATGTGTCCCCTTCTCATAGATATACTATAGTCTATACTCTAATAGGGCCCATATTCATCACACTTCTGATCACTACACCTCCTTTGTAGGCCCAATTAGAACTAATTGTAGTGGTAAATATAGTAAAATATTAAAGTATTTCAATCACCAAAATGATGTAAAAATCACTCATGGAAAGTTTCATGTCAGTATCCTCTACTTCCAACACTTTTAGTCAACTATTTCAAACTACAATCCAGTCTAGTTTGAGTGCATTATCAACTATCAGTTATACTAAGATTTAGTAAAATGACCAATAAAGTATAATTTTTATAATATTATTTATATACATGCATAAACATATTTTAGATCTAAATTAATACATTTTTTATAAATATTGCACATCGTTCAGAGTCTAAATGCCAAATTAAGAGATAGTCTTATTTTAGACCTTGTAAAGTTGGATTTTTTTAAAGATGAGGGGACCCCATATAAATTTATTTATATATGTATTTTAATAATTATAAATGGAGGATAATTTAATAATTAATTCAATAAAATAAAGTTTTGTAGCTATTATGTGAGTTTATATGAATGTGTTGTCTCTTCAATTTTTTTGTGTTTTCATTGAAGAATTTTGATCAAGTTAAAAAAACTACAGTAGGTGGTGTATGTGTTTTAATTCCATGGATTCTATTCAATATTATATTAGTATTAATCAATTCCTTGGTTATATATCATAATTACAACTTGTTAGTGACATTAGATATGCATAACAATTTGGTATTAATAACATATTTTATTGTAATTAGTGAGTTATTATGTAATTATTTCCTTAAAGTGTCTACTATGTTTGAGTGTGTTTTGAGTTTAAAGTTAACCCCAAAAAAACATTGGTCTATGACACATATTCAACTTAGGGAAGTTAGTCAACTTGGAAGGGTTTAAAATTTAACTAGATCATAGACCCCATTATTTTCTTCCCTACCCTTCTCTCTTTTTATTTTTTTGATCAAATTCACCTTAGTTTAGATCTATCCATCCACCTAAAGTAGATTTTAGATTGAGTGTTAGACATGAGTCAAATTTGATCCAATATGAGGTAAATAATCATTGCACTCATCTCTATTTCATCATGTGGTTATTTATAAAAATGATACTCAAAACTTATGCCTTGGAGTGAATTTTTTCACTGATCCTAAAATGTTAGGGACATTCATATAAGAATATTTTGTGTGCATAAAACCCAAATAAATATGTTAGGGATGTTAACAAAAATGATACTATAAGGAGGGCTTATAACATCCCAATATTTAAAATTCACTTGAGTTTTGTACACAAAATCTACCAATAAGGTTAATAGGGTCCAACTCTAATTCTAATTTTCTACTATTATAACCTTTATAAGTTAATCAAAGACCCAAATACAATATAGGTAGGAGAGTTGTAACTCAACCAAATTAACCAACCCAAGGGAAATGACCTCAATAATTTATGATGGATAGGTTGATGGTTTGACCATAGCTATATCTATTTTCATCCATGAAATACTAAGTAATCCTAAATGTACCTTCATTTATTCTCTCCTTCTAGGGGATAAACTACACAGGAACATATGAAAGCATTCAATACTTATTTAATATTATTTAATGAAATTAATGAAGATGTTTTATGTAGGTTATTTCCGTTCACCTTAAAATATGTTGCTTATGATTGGTTCCTTACTCTTATAGAGAATTTAATAACCTCATGAGACCAATGTCATAATACATTTATTGTACAATTTAAGAAGGTTATCAACCCTAGTATATTATATCAACATTTTTATTGTATGAAAAGGGAAGCCAATGAATTATTTATAACTTACAATGCAAGATTCCAAAAGATATATATCTATATAGACATACTGTATAGACTTGCTACAACACTAGCTTTATGATTAGACAATAATTCCTTAGATTTAATGACTAAAGTGTTCTTATGCATGGCCCATAATAACAATATATTACATGAGGCTTATTATGAAGCCATAAAATTTTACCATATCTTTATACCTCAACTAAAAGTTGTGGCCATACCCAACATAAATTTGTATTTCCTAGCCTTGAACCCTATTCTAAATGCCAATCAGAATGTCATGTCTAACAATAAAGGCCAAGTCTTCACTCAATTAAATTTAGCTCTTGATACACCAAACAATAATTTTTTTTGAATAATTATATACCCATTCCTAATAAATATAATTATAACCAGGACTTCATTCCAGTTAACACTTCTACCACACAAAGCATAACTTTTGATTCCACCAAAATAAAGTTGGATGTTATTAAATGTATGGTGTATAAACTTAGAAATGAATTTATTGGTTTGCATGATCACTTAGGGAAAAAAGGGGGAAAAAAACAATAAGAATTTCAAATTATAGAGTTATAACAAACCATTTAACAATCCATAACCATCACCCAACAAACTCAATGAGATAAACATTTGTGAAGTAGCTTTGCTTAATTGGTATAGGGTTCATAACACTGCATAACATGGAAAGTTAGACTATATATAATTTTGTCTAACCTAAGAGATCTTTAAAAAGGAGATGTAGGGGTATTATATTTTTCCTAATCAGTCTGATCCATCCACATCATGTGTACCCAATCCTTCCATTATTGTAATGGTGTTTGAGACATATCAACTCCCATTCCCTATTGAAGATGAGAATGAAAATAAAGACACCACAAATTAGATTCATTATTTTTAACAATTTCAAATAAATAATTACAATATGCCAAATAATAATCATCAGATTGCTACTACCTCCATGCTTCAAAATGATAATGCAATCTTTCCTCCTAACCCAAATGACAAAAATAATCCACATCCTCCAAAATTAAATGACCAATACCAACATACTTATTTACCTAATAAGGGTGTAAAAAATATACTTTAGTAAATTAAAGAAAATTAGGGAAAACATTTCCCTTCACAAATTGGCTTAGATTATGGAACAAAGAGAACTTATGCTTAAAGCTTCGATTACTAAACCATGTATTGACAAGTCAGAGGTTACACATGCCAATATGATCATTTATAAAGATAAACATGAGGTCCCAAATTTCTTGATAATTTTAAAAATAATTTAGAAAAATGTACATAATTGCTTAGTTGACTCATGTGCTTTAGCCAATGTGATTCCCATTGGGATATGTAATAATCTAGGTTTGATCCCAGATAAATCTAAAAGAGTGGTCCTATAATTAGATAAGTCTATTATCCAATTTATTGTGGAATTATTGAATGTGCACATGAAAATTTATTATGATACATGTGTCTAATAATACATTGACATCCTTGTAGTTGACATTATCGAGGCTTATGGCCTATTCCTTAATCATGATTGGTCAAAAAAATTAAATGGATATATGGCAACAAACTTTTTGTATATGTGGTTACCTTGAAATGTAGTGGCCAATCGGATTAAGGTTAATAGAGAACCAAAGATGAAATATGAAATCAAAGAGTATAATATTAAAAATGGGAAAGTAAATTTTACTTCATCACATGTAGGATTTGACACTATCACAATGATGTCCGATAATAATAAACCAAAATTTTAAGGTCCTTCACAATTGCGGCCCTTATATTTTGATAGTGATCACTACAAAAAAGGATCATGTGTAGGAATAACTCTAATTGACCCTGATGGGAAGCAATACCTTGATACATTCAAACTATAATTATCATGCACCAACAACTATGCATAATACAAAACTTTGATTAGGGTTATAGTTCACATTGAATCACAATGTCAAAAAAAAATACTAATGTTTAGATACTCATAGCTAGTTATTAACCAAGTTAGGAGTAGATACCAATGTAAGCTATCATATTTGAAGAAAAATCAATACATGGCTTGAAATGTTTTCAAATCATTTGAATATTTCAATATAAAATCAATATAAAGAGATAAAAATTAGATAATAAATTCTATGGCTAGTTCAATAATGAATTTGGCCTTGCTTCAAGAGTCTAAAATGAAGATTTTTCTATAGAGTTAGTACAATGTCATTTAGTCCTTTATAATGTTGAATTTTTTTAATTATTTGATGATGAAGAACATATCATATAGTTCATGGGAAATTTTGGTTCCTTTGAGTCTTAGATTATTAATGAAAGATATTTTGATATAATGAACAAATAAGGAATTAAAGATGTTGGTATTATTTAGCTATAAGAAAACAAGATACCTAAAGGTATGGTATCATTAGACAGATTCATAGACATGGAACTTAAGATAAAAAGTAGAATAAATTGAAGATTGATGAATTTAAATTTTTCAAGGTGAATTTAGGAATTGATGAATATCCAAAATATGTCAATATTATATTGAGTTATTCTGATCAATAAAAATGAAGATTAAAATAATTATTGATAGAACATAAAGATGTGGTTGCCTAGACCTATGGTGATTTAAATATTTTTGATCCCAAGGTTATCACACATACTATATCACTCAGAGATGGACATAAACCTTTTAGGAAAAGGAAAAGACTAGTTAATCCCATTATTTAACCCATCATTTAGAAATAAGTTTAGAAACTATTGGATGCGAAAATCATATTTATTATCAAACATTCTACTTAGGTAGCTAACCTAGTTCCCATACAAAATAAGAATGGTGAAATTAGACTCTATATGGAATTTATAAATCTTAATTGACTTTTATATAAGGATAAATATCCATTACCTTCCATAGATGAAGTAATCCAAATAGTTAGTGGGTCTAAAATGATGTATTTTTTAAAGGGATTTTCCAATTACAATTAGGTATTAGTATAAAATGTTGATTGAATGAAAAATAATTTCACTAATAAATGGGGAAATTTTGCATATAAAATAATGCCTTTTGTAATAATCAATGTAGGTTCCACTTTTTAGTGAGACATGGATTTTTATTTTTAAGGAATCATTGGTAAGTGCATCATTAATTACATGGATGATCTAACTACATTTTTAAGGGATAGAGCAGATCATGTGGCCTACTTGCAGAGAGTATTTGATAATTGTAGAAGGTATGAAATCTCAATAGATATTAGTAAGAGTATTTTTGGAGTCATGAAAGGTAAGTTATTCAGACATGTGATCACTAAAGAAGGTATTTTTGTTTACTTTAAAAGAGTCCAAGCCATTTCAAAAATTCCATACCCTAATAGTAAAAAAGAATTGTTGAACAAATTTGACCCCAAGTCAAATTTGGGTCAACCCATAATATTTTTAACTTTTAGATAAAGTTTCATATGTCCAGTGGGGTCACCTATTGTCCTACATGTCTCACTTACCCTTTCCCTAGTCCTTACTGAAACCCATCCTCTTTGTACTGGCTTAATTAACCAAAGTCAACATTGGTAAAACCTATTAGAACTTAGTAAAAGTGAAAAATTATTTTTAAAATGTCCTAAAATGGTATTTTAATTGTTTCAAAGTGTCTTTAAGTCACAAATTGGCCATTTTCTAGGTTTCATGTGGTAAAAGGGTCATTTGGCCACTTTTCTAGCTAATTAATTGACTTGTACGGATGGTGGGAGTTACAAAATATGTCATCAAGGTGTATATAAATGTGGATAAGGTAAAATAATGTCATAATCAGTTAGGTGATATTTATAAGTCTATTATGTTCATGAAATGGTAGTTTTTCTTAAAAAATAGGAGCTTTTGAACATTTATACGGACTTCTCAAGTCCACCATCAGTTAAAAATGTGATGGAGTATATATTAAACTCCAAAAAAGTCATATTAATGTTTGTTTTGTATATAATTTCATATAATATCCATTTCCAACTTATTTTCCTCCATTTTCACTCGGCAAGCTAAGGAAGGGCATATTCAATCACTTGCTATATGCCATATAGGTGGATTTGGGAAGAGTGCTTCTATGGGTGGATAGTAATCTAAATTAACTTAAATTTCATATAAATAATTTTTAATTTGGTCCCTCCTCCTTTATGAATAATAAATTTGACTCCATGCAACCTTTTATGAAATTACATTCAAGAGGGGTATGGTTGTACATCGATTTCTTATTTTTAGGAATATACGGAGCTATGTGATCTAATGGATTTTTTTTAAAGTTATAATATGCCATATCCATGGTTTTATCACCATATAAAACTTACTCTCTTAATGACCTTGAAAGGGATTTCCCAATTGTGCTTGTTTCTCAAAGTTTGCATTCATGGGCATGTAACCTAAGTTTTGCAATGTAGAAGATGGTTCCATGGGATGATCAACATTATTGGATCCATGTTTTAAATTTGTTTCATTAAATTCCATTTTGAGATACAATTTAACTCCTTCAAGCCAAATTGCCTAATTCCCTTATTTACTACGTTGTTTGCAAAATGTGCTCATAGTTGCCTTCTATCGGTGTTCAAGAAGTTGTGCAGAGGTGTGAGTCATGGATTACATGGTGGAGTTAATGTTTTAAGATATATAATATCTAAGGAATCATGTATTTCATGACATGAAGCTAAGAATTCTATTCCAAGGCAAGGTTTTAACTTCAAAGGATGATAAGATCAAATTGGGTTCTCAGTCCCCAAATGGACCAAACATAGATCCTTGAGGTTTTTTGAGATAAAATATGTCATGATATAAGGAGACTAAAATAAAATTTATTTATTTTTATTGTATCCATATCTACACACAAAAACCCTAACAATTTCTAGGTTAAAGTGATAAGTGGAAGATGGTCATTGAGACCCTTAAAAATAATCAAAAATCACTAAATTGTGACAGTGAACTCTACAAGAGTTGATGAAAAAATTGATTTTGCACTTCACATAGAAATTAATAAACCAAGATATCAAATGGAAATAATTAAAATTGGTACAAATGGTAATATTGAGATAAGATGACAAAGACAAAGTAGATATTGATGTTTTGAGACCTCCCAAGCAACCCCCTGTCTATATAATAGGCCTATAACAAACACCTACAACCAACATGTTAGAAAGGTATCTAATTTGAATTATACATGGTGTTTTAAAGGTTTAAAGGTAATAATGATGATATAATTTATTAATTTTAGTATAAATTAAATATTAAGGGACCCTACCACACTTTGATCAAGTACAAAATTGCCTATAACTACCTATAAGCCTGTTTCAGTCCAAACAGGTAGTGAGTTGGAGAGTGTCTCCATTGATGTTAATGTCACCCAAGGTCAATTATTGGGTTAAAAATAATGTATAGTGAATATTTAATTCTCAAATATGTGTTAAATCATTGGTTTTATGACCAAGACAATCCATATCATCCACGGGTAGGAGCTTACAAGTGTCTCAGTCCTCATCAAACAATGAGCCTAGTCTTGGGATTGAAAGATAGAATGGTACAAAGGAGTGAAGCTTGAACTTGGTAAGATGATATATTATAATTAAAATAATATTTTAAAAATAAAATAGGTTTTATTGTGTCCTTAAATCATAAAACACTGACATAATTACTTACAGCCAATACCCTAAACAATGATTCCTCAACAAGCAGTTAGTGGCCTAGTTGATGGTTTCTAAAAGGTAAGGAAGTGTTTAAGGGAAAAATATAATATAAAATGGTTTTAATAAACCATGTGAGGAATTAATTAACCTTATATTCCATGGGAAATTAAAATAAAACCTTCATCTCCTACAAGCACAACCTCTACCCTGCCCACCTTCATCAAGTTTCTTTGTCAAAGTCTGCCTTGGAAATGGTGTTGGATGGAAGTCAAAATGGAGTATTAAGTTAAAACAAAATTGGTAAAAAGTACCATAAATACCTATTAAATATGATAAAATTATAAATTTTCCAATTTCAATAGGGAAAACCCTCTCTATTCTATCTTAGAGTAGGGGCAATTTTCCTATGCATGGAGATGACAACTTTGAGGAAAATGATGAAATTGGTGATAAAAAGGTAAATTAAGATAAAATTATGGTTTTTTAATTTTAATAAAACCTAAATAAAATATAAAACCTTGTTATAATGTCTGAGGGTAAGCAAGATGCCCCACATAAGGAGGTTTATAGTAATTAGGGTAAGGAAAGGAATAGGCATGATTCCAAATGAGGGGTCATTTCAAGTTTAAGAATTATGAAAGCACATAAATGTATTGTATAACCATAATAGGGTTTATAATTAATGTTTTTAATCTATGAGGATGCATGGAAAGTGTAAAAAAATGGTATTTTGGCTCTAAAGTGTAGGCAGGCTCATTGGCAAGGCACAAGCCTAATGCCAAATAGGGGTAAATTTCATTCCTAGCTCTTGAGGAGATTTTATAATGACTGAGGAATGATCATGGTACATATTAAAAGTTTTTTAACCATGTTTTTTCAATTAAATTCATTAAAAATCCAATTATTAGCTTAAAATCTCTCAAACCCTCATAGAATACACCAAGTGGCTCGAATAGCCAACTTCAAATGATTGAAACTTTCATGAGATTATGAATGGGAATTGGAGATGATTGGAGTTTTTAGATAAGGTCCTTAAGGATCCATTAGTGTCATTTTTAAGAATCTCCAATGTGCATCCTTTATGAACAATTCCTTAAGGGCTAATGCACTCCAAACCCTCCAAGAAGCTTGATTTGAACTTGATGAGAGAGAAAGGCCAAAAAAAACACTAAAATGTATGTTTAAAGCTTGAAAATAATTAATATTACCTTGAAAACTCTCTTGAGATTCATATCCTGCCATTGGTCCACACCTGTAAGAATAGGGTTGTACGAAATAGGCAAAGAAGGAGCATTTAATGCTAGAACAAGGGTCTATACAAATGATCAAGAGATAAAATTGAACATGAGGGATGATTATGATGTATAAAAAGTGAATCACATTCCATTTTTCCAATTCACACTTGTGGGAGTAAAAAATAGGCATTTTTAGTCCTCTAGGCTAAAAAGGTTTAATTAGGAGAACTAATGGATCAAAAAACACACTTGCCTTGGGTTTAGCACCATAAAACTTGGCATAGAGAAAAATTATGGTAAAGGTTACTCAAAAATTGTCTCACTTAGTCTTTTAGGTCTTTACATTATCCTACATAAGGAGACTTGTGTTAAAATAGGATTACAAGAAGACGAGGCCTAATGAAGGCTCTATAGGCAAAATAGGGTCTTGGTGAGAGATTGATGATTCCAAATGGTTTTTTTTCAGTAAAATATGATGATAATTGGACTTTAATGAAGAAAAATTTCACCAATTGAGCTAAATCCAAATTTTATCTATTTTGGCCAAATTGGGCCTAGTGAGACAAAGAGGCCTTGTGATACCTAAGAGAGAAATTGATGATTGCAAGTGATGTAACTATTTGAGATATTATTAAATATGGTTTATAAGTGTCCATGGGATGAAAATTTAACTATCCAAGAGATATCATGATCAAACTCTTACCTTTTTCCAATTATGAAGAAGGTGTTTCAAGACTTAAAGATGCTTGTGAAGAGTTTCAACGCCACATGTGAGGAAGGTGCTTAGTTTGGGGTGGAAACATGTCCACATTAGTTACTTGATCTATAATACACCTAATTTAAATGAAACACTTGGTCCTAACCTTATTTGAAGTGCTCTTGAAAGCCCATCATGAAGGTAGTTTCATAAGAGAGAATGATTGAGAAGATTGGTATGCCACACTTGGAGAAGAGGCTATTTTGGGATAGAATGATGTGAAAATTAGTTTCATGAATCTTCCTACACATAATTCACATGAATTATAAATTATTTACACATTTGGACACTTTTTCTTTTTCCTCTTCATCTTCTCTTCTCTCTCTTCTTCTAAATTCTTTAAATGTGAGCCATCTTGGCTATTGTAAAGGAGACCACAACTAGTATGGCGAGGCCTTGCTGGTATGACATTAAATTTTGTATTTAAACATTAAATACAAGTATAATTATAAGATAATAACATTTTGTCTAATTATGAGAGTGATGTATAGTGGAGCTAGGTGATGGTGCCATCCTTACTACTCTTTATCCTTCATGTTTAAGCCAAAGTTTTGATTTTAACAGGTCATGTGAAGTGTATGGACATAAAAAAGTCCTATTCAAGTATGAAATTGTCTCTATGGTGTGAAATATTCCCCTAGATCAGTTATCTTGTTGACTAAACTATGTATTCCTACCTTCACATTAAAACACTATGTTATGATCCTTTAATGCCTAGAATTGGTCTTGAAAAGCTTTGTTACTTAGTAGGAGTGTGATAGTTTGTGGGATATGTCTTTGTCTATCACCTATTCAGTGTAGTTTCATTTTCATGCAAACTCCTAACCCCTTTTCCCATAAAAAATAATTATATTAGGTGATAAGCACTTAAATATGAAACTAGGGAGCTAGCCCTTCAATCCTAGAGATTTATCTCTCTTACAAGTTCCCATAACTTGAGAGATGATTCCATTTTGTATAAAATTATATGAGATTCATAGATTATCCTATGGTGTACAATTTTATGACAACAATTCTTGCATGCTTGATGGGATAACTGGTCATAATTACATCCATGCCAAGGTGAGTACTAGTCTTGACAATCCCAAGGTTGTAAAAATGTTTCTAATCCAGCATTTGGTGACTCCAAAAGGTTAGAATCTCTATTTTTAGATCAAATTTTCCACATTATATTTCATAGTTAGGAGGAAGAAGAAGATATGGCTTGGCAACATGCTTTCCAAGCCTTCAACAACCCAAAATCCAATCAATCTTCTTGCATATGATCCTATCCCTACCAATGTAATCAAAAGTCTCCATAAATTTAATGGAGAAGGTCCTATTACCCCTTTTGAACACATTAGGGACATCTCAAATTTCTTCAATTTCCATAATATCACTCAAGTCAACATAGCTATTAGTCTACTTGCCATGTCTCTAAAGGGTAAAACACTTGATTGGTATAGGACATTAGGAGGTGGTTGCATTACTGATTGGGATGGATTTGGAGAGTTATTGGTAAATAGGTTTGAGAATAAGAGTGATCACATTTCACTAATTCATCAACTGAATGTGATACGGATAGGTCCTAATTAATCTGTGGGAGATTTCAATAAAAGATTTCAAAGAACATGGCATAGGATACCACCTCTCATGAGGGTCCTTCCAATATTTATATTCCCCACTTATCTAAAGGCCATTGGCACTGATGTGGTAGTAATGTCACAATAAATGGGAATATTTACTATACCTAATGCTTATGAGATAGTTATTGAAGTTGAGAATAGTTTGATACTAGCTAGGAAGTTGTCCCCAAGAATTTCTATGCCTTTTTTGTCTCATAGTTTATTTAAAAACCCAAGTGTAGATAAAGCTCCCAATGTTAATGTCAAGTCTATAATCACTCCCAATAAGGTGGATAATGATATAGACAAAGATGAAATGATCAAGTCATTACAAGCTCAACTCAAACAAGTTCAATTACAAGTAAGTACTCCACCCAATCCCCAATACAATCACCAAGGTTATCAAGTTTTCAATAGGCAACCTAATAACTATAATCCTAATTCCATTCTATCCACAAAGGCTATTGTTCCATTCCATAACAACTTGGTTCAAGGAGAGGATAATTTGGATCATTGGAGACAATCTCATGTTTAGTTTGTGTATGATGTTGGAGGAGGTTGTCAAGCCTTAGTGGCACAAGAAAGAAAAACTCCTTACCTCACATTAAAACAAGAAAATATCATGCAAAGGGATACTCATGGAGAAGGTATCATCCAAAGTACCATTCTTATGAACTTTTAAAGGAAGATAATAATGTGGAAAAGGTTGACAAAGCACCTAAAGGATTTCCATTCAGTACTTCTTCTCTATTGCCTTCATATCAACTCATTATTCCTAAGAACCACAAGAGTTAAGGGAGGATGCTATCATAGATGAGTTCCTTGAATACACTGAATAAGGAGATAATTATATGGAGTAACCAAAAAAGGTTTTGAGAGAAGAAGACACTTAAATAGTAAGACAAGAAGAAGTAGACTTTGAGTGGATTGATGAATTTCCATGCTTCATGTAAGATGATGATGATCAGCTTGTAACAAAAGATAAAGAAGAGGCACTCATTAGCCAACATGATGTTCCAAAGGAGATTGGTAAGAACATTAATAAACTTCAATTATTTTATATTGATCATGAAGAGTTGGCATTTTGGAATGATCTTGAAAATTTTTTCTTGAGTTTGGGTGATGCATCTCCACTTCATGAAGAGCTTGAGAAGAGTTTTGAAGGAGATGTTACAACTAAACCTATTGAAGATCATGAAGAACCTCCATAAGAAAATCCAGGTAAGCATGATTCATCTCAAGAAGATAAAATGCATAAGATGAATGGAGAATATGAGGTTCTAAGAGAGGTAGTAAGTTTTGATTAACCTCTCCTATGCATTCAGATGCTACAAACATCAAAGTTTGATGGAGAACTTCCTTTTCAAAATGAATACAACCTTGATGATGAAAATACACTTGAGGTTGAGGTTGAATGTGAAGATAAAAATGATTCTATAATAAATGGAAGACCACTTGAACCAAGGACTATGGTTTCCATTCAAACCAATCGAGAGGAATATATTTCTATTGAACACATGTTCTTGGCTATGAAACCAGATGAAGTCAATGCAAGCACCATGGGAAGTAAGCAAGGTGTTGAAAAAACAAATACAAGACCTAAGTGGAATATTGAACACTCTTCTAGTCCATTTCAAGGAGATGGTATGAAAATCTTTCCTTTTGTTCCAGGAGGATAAATTCTTCCTATTTAATTTGTACATGTTAGAGTGTGTTTGTTTTAGTGTTTCCTAAGTGATTTAGAGCATAAGTGTATTTAATTTACTTTATTTAGTGTGTGTTTTATGTGTATATGTCAAAAAAATTGTTTCCCTTGATCCAAAGGCATATTAAAGTCAATTGGAGTGCTCATATGCATGACTCCATGCCCAATGGAAGGATTAGGCAACTGATCTTAGGCATAACAGGCATGCCACCCCTATGAATCACCAAGAATGTTGACCGAATTTGAATCCAAGTAAAATTTTTGTTAACCAATAATATTTTTAACTTTTATATAAAGTTTCATGTCTTTTTGGGTCATCTATTATCCTACATGTCTCACTTACCCTTTCCCTAGTCCTTAATGAAAACCATCTTCTTTGTATTGGCTCAGTCAACTAGAGTCAACATTGGTCAAACCTATTAAAAGTTATTCAAAGTGAAAAAATGTATTTAAAATGTCATAAAATGGTCTTTTAATTGTTTCAAAGTGTCTTCAAGTCACAAGTTGGCCATTTTCTAGGTTTCATGTGTTAAAAGGGTCATTTAGCCACTTTTCTAGCTAATTAATTGAGTTATACAGATGGTGGGAGTTATAAAATACGTAATAAAGGTGTATATCAACGTGGATAAGGTCAAATCATGTCATAATAAGTTATGTTATAGTTATAAGTCTTTCATGATCACGAAATGGTAGTTTCTCTTTAAAAATAGGAGCTTTTGAACACTTATACAGACTTCTCAAGTCTGCCATCAGTTGAAAATGTGATGGAGTGTATTTTAACCTCCCCATAGGTCATATTCATGTTTGGTTTGTTTATAGTTTCATATAATATCCATTTCCAACTTGTTTTCCTCTATTTTGACTTGGCAAGCCAAGGAAGGGCAAATGCAATCACTTGCTATAGGCCATACAAGTGGAAATAGAAAGAATGCATCTAGGGGTGGATAGTATTATTAATTTAATTAAATTTAATAGAAATAATTTGTAATTTTGTGCCTCCTCATTTATGAACAATCAGTTTGACTCCAAGTATCTTTTTATAAAATTACATTCAAGAGGGGTATGGTTGTGCATCTGTTTCTTATTTTTAGTAATATATGGAGTTATTTGATTTTTATGGAGTTTTTTTAGGATAAAATATTACCCCTCCATGGTGTTTTCACCATCCAAGAATTTGTCTCTTAATTTCCTTGAAAGGTATTTCCCAATTGTGCTTGTTTCTCAAAGTTTACATTCATGGGCATGTAACCTAAGTTTTGAAAAGTAGAAGATGGTTCCATGGGATGATCATCATTCTTGGATATATGTTTTAAATGTGTTTAATTCAATGCCATTATGAGAGGTCAGTCAACTCCTTCAAGCAAAATTTCCTAATTCCCTTGTTTACTACCTTGTTTGTAAAATGTGCTCATAACTACCTTCTACAGGAGTTCAAGAAGTTGTACAAAGGTGTGAGTCATGGAGTACATGGTGGAGTTCATGTTTGAAGATATATAATATACAAGGAGTCATGAATTTCATGACATGAAGATAAGAATGCTATGCTAAGGCAAGGTTTTCACTTTAAAGGATGATTAGCTCAAATTAGGTTCTCAGTCCCCAAATAGACCAAACAAAGATCCCTAAGGTTTTTTGAGATAATATATATCATGATATAAGGAGCCTAAAACATATTTTATTTATTAGTATTATATCCATATCTAAACATAACAAACCTACCAATTTTTAGGTCAAAGTGATAAGTTGAAGATGGTCATTGAGACCCTTAAAAATGTCCAAAAATCACTGAATTGTGATAGTGAACTCTACAGGAGTTGATGAAAAAATTGATTTTTCACTTCACATAAAAATTTATAAAACATGATATCAATGGTAAATCATTAAAAATTGTCCAAATGGTAATCTTGAGTTAAGATGATAGAGACAATAAATTTTTATGTTTTGAGACCTCCCAAACAACCCCTTATCTGTACAATAGGCCTAGAACAAACACCTACAACCAACATGTTAGACATGTATCTAATTTGAATTATACATGGTGTTTTAAAGGTTACAAGGTAATAATTATGATACAAGGTATTAATTTGAGTCTAAAGGTAATCTTAAGGGACCCTACCACACTTTGAGCAAGTATAAAACTGCCTATAACTACCTACAGGCTTGTCTCAGTCCAAACAGGCAGTGAGTTGGAGAGTGTCTCCATTGATGCTAATGTCACCCAAGATTAATTGGTGGGTGAAAAATCCTTTATAGTGAAGATATAATTCTCAAATATGTGTTCAAGCATTGGTTTTAGGACCAATACAATCCATATCATCCATGAGTAGGAGCCTAAGAGTGTCTTAGTCCTCATCAAACAATGAGCTTAATCTTGGGATTGAAAGATAGAATGGTGAAAAGGAGTGAATATTGAAATTGTTAAAATGATATATGATCATTAACATAATATTTTTAACATAAAATAGGTTTTATTGTGTCCTTAAATTCCTAAACACCAACATAATTACCTAAAACCAACACCCTAAACAATGATTCCTCAACAAGTAGTTATTGTCCTAGTTGATGGTTTCCAAAAGGTAAGGAAGTTATTTATGGGAAAATGGAATATAAAATGGTTTAAATACACCATGGGAGTCATTAGTGACCCTTATATGGCATTAAAAAGTAAAATAAAACCTTCATCTCCTACAAACACAACCTCTACCCTACCCACCTTCATCAAGCTACCTTGTCAAAGTCTGCCTTGAAAATGGTGTTGGATGGAAGTATAAATGGAGGATTGAGGTTCCTTTATTTGGTAAAAATTTCTAAAAATACCCAATGAATGTTATACAATGATAAATTTTCCAATTCCAATAGGTAAAACCCTCTCTATTCTATCTCAGAGTAGGGGTAGTTTTCTTATGCATGAAGATGACAACTTTGAGGAAAATGATGAAATTGGTGATTAAAAAGGTCAATAAATCTCAAATTATGGTTTTTAAAGTTGAATCACACATAAATAAAACATAAAATATTGTTATAAGGTTTGAAGGTAAGCAGGATACCCCACACAAGGAGGTTTACAGTAATCAGGGTAAGGAAAGGAATAGGCATGATTCTAAATGAGGGGTCATTTCAAGTTTAAATATTAGGAAAGAATATAAATGTCTTGGATCACCATAATGGGGTTGAAAATTATGTTTTTAAGCTATGAGGATGCATGGAAAGTGAAAAATAATGGTCTTTTGGCTCTAAAGTGTAGGTAGGCTCATTAGTAAGGCACAAGCCTAATGCCAAATAGGGGGTAAATTTCATTCCTAGATCTCAAGGAGCTATTAAAATTACTGGATAATGTTCATGTGACATATTAAAATTTTTTTAAACCATTTTTTTGAAAGGAAATACATTAGTAAGCCAATTCTTGGCTTAAAAGCTCTCAAATTGTCACATAATACACTAGGTGGCTCAAATGGGCAACTTCAAATGCTTGAAAATTTCATGAGATTATGAAAGGGATATGGAGATGATTATAGGTGTTATAAAAGTTCCTTAAGGATCCCTCAGTGTCATTTTGAAGAATCTCCAATGTTCATCCTTTATGAACAATCCCTTAAGGGCTAATGCACTCCAAACCCTCCAAGAAGCCTAATTTAAACTTGATGAGAGAGAAAGGCCACAAAGAACTAAAATGGATGTTTAAAGCTTGAAACTCATCAATATGACCATAAAAAATCTCTTGAGATTCATATCCTACCACTGGTCTACACCTACAAGAATAGGGTTGTATGGAATAGGCCAAGAAGGAGGATTTAATGCTAGAATAGGGGTCTATACAAATGACCAAGAGCTCAAATTCAACATGAGGGATGATAAGGAGGTCAAAAAAGTGAATCACATGAAATTTTTATATTTCACACTTTTGGGCACACAAAATAGGCATTTTTAGTCCTCTAGGCTAAAAAGGCCTAATTAGGCCATAGGCCAAGAAGGAGGATTTAATGCTAGAACATGGGTCTTTAAAAATGACCAGGAGATCAAATTAAACATGAGGTATGATAAGGAGGTAAAAAAAGCTAATCACATGCCATTTTTATAGTTCACACTTGTGGGATCACAAGATAGGCATTTTTAGTCCTCTAAGCTAAAAAGGCCTAATTAGGAGAAGTAATGGATCAACAAACACACTTGACTTAGGTGTAAAACTATGAAACTTGGCATAGATAACAATGAGGGAAAATGGTACTCAAAAATTTTCTCATTCATTCTTTGAGGTCTGTATATTATCCTACACAAGGAGACTTGTGTTAAAATAGGGATACAAGAAGACAACCTAGTGAAGGCTCTATTGGAAAAATTGGGTCTTGGTGAGAGATTGATGATTAAAAATGGATTTTTTATTCAAATATGTATTTCATGAAAAAAAAAATCACCAATTTAGCTAAATCCAAATTTTAGCTATTTTGGCCAAATTGGGCCTAATGAGATAAAGAGTCCTTGTGACACCTAAGAGAGAAATTGATGATTTTAGGTGATGTAACTATTTGAGATGATTAAATATGGTTTTAAAGTGTCCTTGGGATGAAAATTTAACTATCCAAGAGATCTCATGATCAAAATATTGCCTTTTACCACTTGTCAAGAAGGAGTTTCAAGACTTAAAGATGCTTGTGAAGAGTTTCAATGCCACATGTGAGGAAGGTGCTCAGTTTGGGATAGACACATGCCCATGTCAGTTACTTGATCTCTCCTCCACCTAATTTACATGAAAAACTTGGCCCTAACATACTTTGAAGTTCTCTTAAAATCCCATCATGAAGGCAGTTTCACAAGAGATAATGATTGAGAAGATTGTTACACCACACTTGGAGAAGAGGCTAATTTGGGATAGAATGATGTGAAAATCAGTTTCATGACTCTTAATACACATAATTGACATGATTTTTAACTGATTTACATCTTTGGACACTTGTCCTTATGCCTCTTCAACTTCTCTTCTCTCTCTCTTCTTCCAAATTCTATAAATGTGAGCCATCTTGGCTATTATAAAGGAGACCACAACTAGTATGGTGAGGCCTTTCTAGTATGACATTGAATTTTGTATTTAAAAATTTAATACAATTATAATTACAAGTTAGTAATTTTTTTCCTAAGTATGTGAGTGATGTATAGTGGAGCTAAGTGATGGTCTCATCCTTACTCCTCTTTATCCTTCATGTTTAAGTAAGAGTTTTGATTTTAACATGTCATGTGAAGTGTATGAACATACAAGGTTCCTCTTCAAGTATGAAATTGTATTTATGGGGTGAAATATTTGCCTAGATCATTTATCTTATTGATTATCCTATGTGTTGATGTAGAAGATTGCACCCTTGGTAGGAGGCCGAGCTCCTGCTTTCCACGCGTCAAAATGGAAACCTCCCCTCTCCCCTGTGGGACCAGTGAAGCTAGAAGGGAGAGTCTCTAGATAAGGGATAGCTTCCTTTGATGTATCCTTTAGGCCATATTTTCTCCTACTGCTAATAAATAAATGTGAAAAAGGGGGGGGGGGGTTGAAAAGGGAGAGAGAGATGCTAAAAATAGAACCTAAGCCTAAAAAATGAAAAGGTGATACACCATAAAAGTTTGATCCACTCAGGCCTAAAACATACACTTTTCACCAAGAAGAAGCACCCATACACTTCATCTGATGTGGGGGAAACTCTTCTATGTTAGTGAGTCAGGGGTCCATGGAGAAATAAGGAGGAGGGAACTGTCAAAGGTGTTTTGAGACACACTTTGATAGCCTATTCACATGCACCTATATTCCTACTGTGGACACTTTTGGTAGACCTGCAGAAAACAAACTCAAAATGCACTAGACATGTTAGAGTCATTCTATGATAAGCATGAAATACAATGACTTAACACAAAAGAATAACATAGACATATACTTTAAAGTGCAAGTCCAGATAGAGGTAAAAATGCTAAGTCCTGATTCAAGGTAAAAATTTGGTAGAGTTTTGCCTTACAAGCCCGAGAGATTTTTGGGCAGAGTTTTGCCTTAAGGCTGAGAGATTAAAATCCTTCTCAAATGAGAATTTGTTACAATATATAGAAATAGGGGAAGATAAATTGTCACTTTTAGGAAAGGACTTTTGGCACTCTTTTTGCAAGCTGGCCCATGTGCGCTCTGAGCCTTAGGAAGAGGAAGCCATTTGATTTTCAGCTCCTGCTTTGACTTTGACATTCCAAATTAATGTGAGAACATGGCTATGCCTCTTTTCTATGAACAAACTACTCCCTTCAAGAAATTCACGTGGTTTGTCTCCTTATAAATGCAAAATGGAGAAGACAGGCTGTGCTATTTACTATTTGCACCATTTGGTGGCCATCTGGGAGTAACTCGCCTCTCCTCACCACTTGGACTACTTTGTCTTTTCTTGCACTTGTCTCATCCTAGTTTTGTCTCTTTTTGGCTCCTTCAGCCCTCGGGGGGCTATCTTTTGGTGGGTTGCTGCGTTCCATGGGCTCTTTCTAGTTGGCACTCAAGCATTTTAAAATCAAACAGCTATTTCATCATCTTAAATTTGACGTTCATGCACCTGTCACTATGTTTGAATACCCAATAGCTAGTTCACCATGTTTAACATTGACCTCCTTGGGCCCATCACCCTTATACTTTCCATTGGCATCCTACTTCAGCCTTTTGTCATTCCTTTAGGTTTCTTCCCCGCAGGCTTTTTTCCTTCAGATTTCTTCCCCGCGAGATTTTTGAGCAGGCAATTTTCCCATGGACAAAAAGTCCATGAGAATTATCTGGTCACTTTACCTTCAGAATTTATTTGGATTTTTCTCCCAAATTTCTTTAGACTTTTTGTTTGAAGGAATTCCTTCAGACAAAAATTCTAAAGAAATTACTTCTTTTGCCTTAGTCTTTTACGGGATTCTTTTCGTTTGCAGCCTTTCCAAATTCCTTCAAGTTTTTTCTCCGAAGGAATTCCTTCAGACAAAAAGTTTAAAGGAATTATGCCTCTTAACTACCTTAAACAAAATTCCAAAAAACTTACCCTTTGTGGCTTTCTTTCCTTATGGCCTCTTTGAAGTGCTCTCTACCCTCTGCAAGGGCTCTTGAACCCAGAACTGCCCTCCGCAAGGGCACTTGTCCTTCGAGAGGCTTGAACCTTTAATTGAACCACTCTCTTAAACCAACCATTAAACCAATTTGTTGACCATTTTTTCCCAATAGGCCAAAAAATTTGGTCCCCCCCTTTTTTTTATGATGTTTTGAGCCAGTACTGAGTCCATAGAAAACCTCACTGCCGAGTTCATAGAAATCCAAGCTCTGTAGAGTCCATAGAAATGGACTTGTAGAGTCCATAGAAACTTAAAGAGTCCATAGAAAGTAGACCAAACTTGTACAAAATCAAAATTACTAGCTTAGAACATCATTAAAAAAAGGGGGGGACCAAATTTTTTTGGCTTGTTGGGAAAAAAATGGTCAACAAATTGGTGACTCCCAGGGGAAGCATGCCCGCTATGCTTAGAGACCAATTGCCTTGTAGTCCATTAAGCATAAAGTCAGTATGTAGCTTTGAAAAAAGGTTAGCAATAGTCCCAAAAGATCCAAGAATCAATCATGAGCCTTTACCCCACACACAAAGGAAAACACACACAAGGCTAAAAACACTACTTGTGCAAACTGCACTTAGGGAAAGTAGAAAAATAAACTGAAAGCAAACTACTATATACAACTAACCAGGTACAACTGCTTCCCTCCTAGATCAAAGAAAAAACTTCTTAAGTCCCCTTCTTGGCAAGAAGGCTTATGGTGCCAGACAAGTGGCTGAATAAAAAGGAGATTTGGTGACCTGCTCCTCTTGCCTATCATCTTGATTGGCCTACATATGAGTGGATCAGATTCAAACATGCTTCCAACATACATGTATTCTCCTTGTTCCTAGAAGCTTGTTTAATGTTGGCTCTTCATGCTGGTGTATTTCACCAAGAAATCTGTGGCTGTTGGCTCATCACCATAAGCCCTTTATAGTGCATGGTCCCTTTGCAATGCATCATGGTTTGACTCATTCCCTTCTGCTTCACTAAAGACCCTGTCAAACTCATCTTCTACTTCCTCTTGGCCTTCTTAAAGAAGGGTGACTGTGGTGATGTCTGAAATGGAATCACAAATTGATTGTTCATCCCACAGAACATCACCTCTTTGTTCAAATCTTTTTTCTTCAAGGCTTTCCTCAAGGTAGATAGACCTCTCCTTTTCCTCCTCAAATATTAGGGTCTCTATATGTTCAAAGACATTCTCCTAATCTTCCTCCAACTCTAGCTCCTTGGCATAGTCATCTTCCTCATTGAAGCAACAAGGAAGTTCATTGAATAAGGGGGGAGAGAGTTCACCATGCTTATGTTCCTCCTCATACTGCTAGAACATCTGCATGTATGTGTGACCTAAGTCATCTCCATTTCTAATGGTGTCTTCACAAGGAGCATCAATGATGATTTCTTCTTCATTATTACTCATGAAAGCCTCTTGAAGAGCTGCAAATTGGATCTTTTCTTCCTCACTCACTTCTTGAAGAATAGGTTCCTCCTTGAGGAGTAGTGAAGTGGAAAAACCATGTGGAAGAGGAGGTAGTTCTTGAGCTAAAATCAAATGATTCTCCTCCTTCCATTTGGTTAGCACTTCATCAATATCAGGTGTGGCTTGATAACTCTCTTAGAGGTGTGTAGATGGGGTGTGTTCAGACATGGAATGTGCCATTGGGTCTAAACCATCCATCACACCTTGGCTGAGGAATATCTCTCTAGAATCTAACTCTATAATTCTTCTAGATATATCCTCCTGGAAGCACCTTTCTTGGAGGTCACCAACATCATCATGATGAGTAGGAGCAATTTTGAGAGAGATGTGCTGGTTCATAATGTTCCCCCCAAAGGAAGATTCACAATCTAAGGAATTTAGAAGGTTCATCTCCATGGGAGGTTGTTCTAGTTCCCTTTGATGTTTTAAGGCTAGGCGTATGGGGTCAAGAGCAGGGTTGATTGATGGATTAGATGAGCTAAAATGAGCAAGTGCTATCTGATAGAAAGGATTTGGTGTACAAAAGGGGGCTTTCTTTAGATTAGGAGGGGGCATGCAAAGTTGACTACCTTGAATGAATGGATTCCTCCATTTTTCTAGCTCCTCCTCCATGGATTGCAAGGCCTAAGCTTGCCTAAACAAACAATCCTCTTTATACATTAGATCATATTGATATTCATACTGCTCATCCAGTCTGTCTATTTCCATTACCTACTTCTCAAACTCTAGCGCCACCTCCCTTATCATTAAAGGGCAAGTAGGGGAGCTGCTTGAGGGGATTCCTTGAATATCTTGAGCTTGATCAAAGTTATATGAAGGAATACAAGGCCCATGATTCTATGCAAAGGAATTATACATACAAAAATAAGATTTTCTTGATGGCACCTGGACTGCTTAACCAATAGATTTAAGTCAGAGTCACCATTGGTGTTGGTAGAAAAGCCTCTAAAGGCTGGTTGGTTGAAGAACACACCAAAAATTCTTCAAATTTGTGGACACAACTTGTCCTAGTTGGTCCCACCAGGCATGACAAAAATATTAATGCAAAATATTGCACCCTTGGCAAGAGGTCGAGCTCTTGCCTTCCATGTGTCAAAATGGAAACTCCCATCTCACCTGTGGGACTGACAAAGCTAGAGGGGAGAGTCTCTAGATAAGGGCTAGCTCCCTTTGATGTATCCTTTAGGCCCTGGTTTCTCCTATTGCTAACAAATAAATGTAAAAAAGTGGGGGTTGAAAAGGGAGAGAGAGATACTGAAAACATAACATAAGCCTAAAAAATGAAAAGGTGATACACCTGAAAAGTTTGATCCACTCAGGCCCAAAACATACACTTTTCACCAAGAAGTGCCCATACACTTCATTTGATGTGGGGGAAACTCTTCTATGTTAGTGAGTCAGGGGTCCATAGGAGGGAACTATCAAAGGTGTTTTGAGACACACTTTGACAACCTATTCACATGCACCTATATTCCTACTGTGGACACTTCTGGTAGACCTGCAGAAAAGAAACTCATAATGCACTAGACATGATAGAGTCATTCTGTGAAAAGCATGAAAGACAATGACTTAACACAAAATAACATAGACATATACTTTAAAGTGCAAGTCCAAATAGAGGTAAAAATGCTAAATCCTGATTCAAGGTAAAAATTTGGCAGAGTTCTGCCTTACAAGCCCGAGAGATTTTTGGGCAGAGTTTTGCCTTAAGGCTGAGAGATTTAGATCCTTCTCAAATGAGAATTTTTTACAATATATAGAAAGAGGGGAAGAAAACTTGGTGCTTTCTAGAAAATACTTTTGGTGCTCTTTTTACAAGCTAGCCCATGTGTGCTCTGAGCCTTGGGAAGAGGAAGCTATTTGATTGTCAGCTTCTGATTTGACTTTGGCATTCCACATTAATGTGAGAACATGGCCGTGCTTCTTTTCTATGAAAAAACTACTCCCTTCAAGACATTCACATAGTTTGTCCCCTTATAAATGCAAAATGGAGAAGACATGCTACACCTTTTACTATTTGCACCATTTGGTGGCCATCTGGTAGTAACTCGCCTCTCCTCGCCACTTGGACTACTTTGTTTTTTCTTGCACTTGTCTCATCCTGGTTTTGTCTCTTTTTGGCTCCTTCAGCCCTTAGGGGACTATCTTCTGGTAGGTCACTACATTCCTTGGGCTCTTTCTGGTTGGTGCTCAAGAATTTTAAAATCAAATGGCTATTTCACCATCTTAAATTTGATGTTCGTGCACCCATCACTGCGTTTGAATACCCAACGGCTAGTTCATCATGGTTAACTTTGACATCCTTAGGCCCATCACCCTTAGAATTTTCATTGGCTTCCTGATTCAGCCTTTTGTCATTACTTCAGGTTTCTTCCCCATGGGATTTTTTCCTTTAGATTTCTTCCCTGCGGGCTTTTTGAGCAGGCAATTTTCCTGCAGACAAAAAGTTCACGAGAATTGTCTGGTCGCTTTGCCTTCAGAATTTCCTCAGCTTTTTCTCCCAAATTTTTTTGGAATTTTTGTCTAAAGAAATTCCTTCAGACAAAAAGTCTAAATAAATTACTTCTTTTGCCTTAGTCTTTTGTGGGATCCTTTTCGTTTGCAGCCTTTCCGAATTCCTTCAGGCTTTTTGTCCAAAGGAATTCCTTCAGACAAAAAATCCAAAGGAATTATGCTTTTTGACTGCCTTAAACAAAATTCTAAAAAACTTACCCTCTGTGGATTTCTTTCCTTGTGGCATTTTTGAAGTGCTCTCTACCCTCTACAAGGGCTATTGAACCTAGAACTGCCCTCCACAAGGGCACTTGTCCTTCAGGAGGCTTGAACCTTTGATTGAACCACTCTCTTAAACTAATTGATTGAACTAGTTCAATGGTTCAAATGTTTGTTGAACCATTTGATGAACCAAGCCTTAAACCAAGTGAATGAACCCTTTGATTGAACCGATGTGATGAACTTTGCCGATTAAACTGAAGCATTGAACCAAGGCATTGAACCAGTTCATTAAACTAAAGTAATGAACTTTGCCAATTGAACTCTATGTTGAACCAAGGCATTGAATTGAAGTGTTGAACCAGTTTAATGGTTCAACAGTTTAAAGATGCCAACTTTCCTTGTGAATTTCTTCAAATAAGAATCTGAAGAAGCTTTGTAAAACTTTTCACTCTCTGAACTGGTTTTTTATCTACCAAAAAACTACACCTGTAGATTTCATAGAAGTCCCTGTGAAGTCCGTAGAAAACCTCACTGCCGAGTTCGTATAAATCCAAGCTCTACATAGTCCATAGAAATGGACCTATAGAGTCTGTAGAAACTTGCAAATTCCATAGAAACTGGACTAGACTCATGTAAAATCAAAATTACTGGCTCAGAACATCATAAAAAAAGGGGGGGACCAAATTTTTTGGCTTGTTGGGCAAAAAATGGTCAACACTATGTATGTCTACCATCACATTTAAACACTATGTTAGGATCCTTCAATGCCTAGAATTGGTCTTGGAAAGCTTTATTACTTAGTAGAAGTGTGATAGTCTATGGGATATATCTTGGTGTATCAATTATTTAGTGTAGGTTAATTTTCATGCAAACTCTTAACCCCTTTTCTCATAAACAAGCATTAGATTAGGTGATAAGCACTTAAAGATGAAATTAGGGAGCTAGCCCTTTCAATCCTAAAGATTCATCTCTCTTACAAGTTCCCACAACTTGAGAGATGATTCCATGTTGTATAAAATTGTAGGATATTCATAGAGTATCCTAGGGTGTACAATTTTATGACAACAAGAATCACATATTTCTTTGGTAAGATAAATTTCATTTGAAAATTCATTTTAGGATTTATAGAAATTGTAAAGCCATTGAATGCTATGATAAAACAAAATGTAAAAATGGAATGGATAACTAAAACTAAGAAAATGTTTCAAGATATAAAAAATGCCATCATTGAATCTCCAAATGGATTAACCCAAATTTCATCAAGGATTTCTTCTTATATTAATTTGTGTCTGAACACACTATAATAGTTATGATCACTCAAAAGGTTGAAAATAATGAGAATCCTCTCACCTTTATGAGTAATAACCTAAAATATGTAGATTTGAAGTATTATATGATTGAAAAATAGATCATTATCTAATCAAATCAATGAAGAAATTCAAGCACTATATTTTTTACAAGAAGACATATGCCATTGGTTGGTCAGGATCACACTTGGAAAAAATAGCTAGGTGAATAAAGAGGAAAATGGATGGAAAAATTACAAGAATTTGAATTAGAAATAAAACTTGCAAAAATGGTACAAGGAAAATGCATCATTAAACTATTCATAGAGATTAATTTGCACATTTCAATTAAGAAATTCAACTAGTCTCAAATAACTAGTGGTGATTGGTATGCTCAGATCTTTCATTCCTTACTTACAAGCACATGCACTCTTGAATTGAATAGAGAACCAATAAGATCACTCAGGCCCAAATCAACACACTACATGATTAAAAGGGGAGTGTTGTATCAAAATAATTATGAGGGTTATTTATTTAAGGTGTGTTTTTAAAGAGTTTGTAAATATCCTTAACAACTTTCATCAAAAGATAAAAAGTGGACATCCATTAGGAAATGCTACAACTCATAAAATTTTAAAGATGTGATATTACTAACCTACTATTTTCAAGGATGAACATAGTCATGCTAAAAAATTTCTCCAAATTCCAGTATTTGGGAAAAGATAAATATATATAGTCATGCCTCTAAAACTTGTGATTGAAGGAAACCCTTTTCAATAATGGGGTCTAGATGTTTTAGGGTTCATTAATCCCAATCCATGAGATAGACATAAGTTTATGCTAACAACTACAGACTATTGCATGAGATAGTTTGGAGTGGTTGCTATAAAGAATTCTTGGGCACAAGATGTAATCAATTTCTTTGAGGAAATTATTTTGATTAGGTTTGGAAAACCAATTTATTTAGTGTGTGATACTGGTCCAAATTTTCAATTTATAAAATTTACTGAATAGGACTATAAAAATTAGATTACTGTTAAGTTTTATTCAAATTATTATCCATAGGAAAATGGAGTTGCTAAATTTACCAACAAGAATTTGGTTTATGAAATAAAGAAGTATTTAGAGGGTAAACTAAGAGAATGACAACTAATACTAAAGTACACATAATGGGTAGACAAAAACAAACAAAAATAAGCTCTAAAAGCTTCATCTTTCCTACTAGTATATGGGCAACAACCCATTTGACCCTTTAATCTCAAGTTTATAACATATCAATTTATGCAAGAGTATATGGAATATGATGACATGATTTAGTCAAGGTTTCTAGACATTATTCAAATGATGAATGCCAGAATAGGGGTTTTGTATAATTTTAATAAACATCAGGTCATTGTTAAAAGATGGTTTGACAAAAAATCAAAGATCAATGTTTTTTAGGATTTCAGACCTAGTCCTCCTATGGGATAAAGCACATGATAATAAAGGACAACATGATAATTTCAATCCATTATTGATTGAACCATATTGGATTTCTAAATTTTTGGGTAATAACACTTTTTGTTTTAAAGACCTCCAAGGTAATGACTTGACTTTTATAGTTAATGGATAGTTATTGAAACATTATTTCATGGTAGCTCCAATTGAGAACATATCATAATTACTACAATTTTTGATTTATTAGTAGGAATAAATTATATTTCCTAATTTCCTAGACTATATTTTTTCATTACCTAGATTAGATTTCCTACTTTCCTAGATTAGATTTCTTGCTTTCTTAGATCATATTTTCTTTCAATTAATTGTGTGTTTTAATAAGGCCATTTTGACCACTTTCATATATATTTATCCTAGGAGGAAATTAATCATGCTTAAATATATTTATGTAATTATTCATCATAAATTTGGGTCTTATAATTGAGATATGCATCACGTCTATAAGAAAAGTTTTATTTAGATTAAATAAACTTATCAAGTTATTAGAAGTTGCTTTGATATTCTCATGAAAATTTTAGAAAGACTTCTCATTAAAAATATTAATTGCATATTTATATGCTTAAAACTTATTTGAGAGATAATACTTATTGAGAAATAAAAATAATGAATGAAATATCTTATTTACAACATGGTTTACTCCTAAACACCCAACCAATGGTAGTTCCCAAGTCTTCTTCCAAGACTATTTAAAAAAATTATGGAAGAGGGGTGATTCAAGTAATCTCTATCAGATCTATGGATGCTTGGATAGTATTATAAATATGTTTAGAGTGGAATTATAGGTATCTTTATTGGGGTTTTAGATGCTTGGCTGGTATCAGAGGAATACCCAGATTCCCATACATACATACTTAAATGTTAAAATAAATTGAGCGAAGAAAAGACAAGGAGACCTCAACCTTTATTTAATATTTGATAAAAATCTCATAACAAGGTTAAAAACCTTCATATAATAACACATGATTTGAAATGAGAGAAGGATTAGTATGTTACATGGCTATGTTTAAGTCTCTTTTAGTTCTCTAATTTGATTATTTATTCCTTATAAAATTTAAGTTCTATTATGATAGTTAATTTTTTTTTTTGCATTCTTAAATACTCAAGAGTATTTCCCCATTCAGTCTCTATTTGTTGTGACCAACATGCCCCATTTTCAAATCTTTCAAATAGGTACCCATGCATTCTTAAAAAATTATAAACTTAGTCTTTATCAAGACATGCATTGATTTTGGAACATAGAAAATTGTATAAGCCTAAGTTTATCACTACTTTTTTTTTAATTTCATAAGTCTGGGATATAACACAATCAAATTTAGTTTAGAGGTTATATTTTGATTATATGAATTTATTTGAATAACCAAAATAACCATTTGATTTTCAATTTTATCGAGTTTTACAAATCAATGTATAGGTTTCACTTGTTCATTGAAATTTTTAGGGCCATCAAAATGCATTAGACTTCAAATTTTTTTTGAACATGTTATCTAAACGAGATATTTCCTAACATCCACAGTGCATCACTAGTATTCAAGAGAAAAATTAGTTATGAAGTCCCACTATTAGGTGAATACATAATATTTAGCCACATGCCTTCATCTTGTTGAATTATAGCTCTTAGCCTAGAATCTCAAGTTAGAAAAAATGGAGACAACCCAAGTAAGTGAGATTGATCCAAATGTCTAAATATTATTTTATCATAGGCTTTAAGACATAATCTAAGTTACAAATACATATGACCAATTGATATTTTTAAAACTATCATAAACTTTCTAAACAAAAGCTTACGTAACAATGATAGATCTTGAAGACATAAAATAAGTGACGTAATGATACGTTGTTATGTGTCATCCTTTGCATAGTCAACTTACACATGTAATTTATCTATTATTCCATGTGTTTCTTTCATGATACACATATAACACTTACCATTAACTCATTGCTATGTACACTAACACAAACCAAGGATGTAATAACATATATAAATCAAGTGGTAAAGTGAAAATATGTCACACTCCTATAATGGCATAATCAATTGGAAAAGGCCATGATTTAATGACATAACAAAAATTGTAAAGATAAGCTGGTATATTAAAATTTAAAGGGATGAATTAGAAATACAAGGCAAAGAAAAATAACCACATGTTAAGTAAACCCATGAAATATTAGATTATAAAATATAATTCAAAATTAGAATGGACACGTGTTTGATACCATTACTCTATAATATATTCTCACATATGAAAGATTTGAGCAATGAATTTATAAGGTAAACAAATGGCTATATGTTATGTCCCAAAGTAAAATCAAAATAATTTTTTAAATTATTGATCTATGAACTACCATCTTGAGCTACATATCAACTAAAATCACTAAATTAAAAACTGACCACAAAGCTCAATTTAATCAAAAAATGAAAGTTGAGACTAAACAACCAACTCCTTCATGTTCTACTTTAAAACTAGTCAAGAGTTCAAGGACAAAATTTGATTGGAATGATTTGAATAATATATTCAAACACTATTCAACCATTTATGTAGAGGTCAAGGCTATTTGAACATATACGGACAAGGATAATTTGCCTCTTTTAAAAAGGGAACACAAATATGATTTATTGTCAATCAAAGCTATTAGACCTCACAAACAAACAACCAAACCCAAGGTATTTCATTGCACAGACTTAGTTTACAACTTTTTACACTAGACAAAAGTAAAAAAGATATTTTCCATAATAACAATAACATGTAAATAATAACATAGGTGGGTGGCTTAACCTTTGAGAATTTTTATAGACTACCAAAACTAGATATACCTTACAACCACAAAAATTAATGGCTAGTTAAAATATAATGGTGTTTAGGATACATTAATAGCATGAGCTCAAAATACCAATAAAGTTTCTATGAATAAGAAGGTCCCAATTGCCCAATTCAGCCCTGTTCTACCCTAACACACACACACACACACACACACACACACACACACACACACACACACACACACACACACACACACACACACACACACACACACACACACACACACACACACACACACACACACACACACACACACACACACACACACACACACATTTTAGAATCCAAATAGGCACCCACTATTGATTGAATATCTTAATTTGAGGTCTTGTAAACCAAAATTCCATGACATAGAATTTGAAAAGCATAAAATTAAAGTCATTTATAATTTTGTCATATGTTTCAAGGTTATAGGAGAATCAAATCTATGCAAAATATATATTACATGATTCACTTTTTGACTTTGATTTTCCTTTAACTCATTACTTATATGTTTGATTTATGATTAAATGAATAATCAAGATGATGTGTTATGATTTTATTTTGTTATTTACCTATGATATGTATTGAATATGTTATCCTATGCTTAAAATATTCCATGAAACACTCTTGGATATCAACTACTTTTTCCACATGGCACCATTGCACTAACCTATATCCCAAGTAAAGAACATAAGTCACCCAAGTAATTAGATCATCAAAATCCATCCATGTTTCATCATTTTACTAACCTAGAGGTACTATTAACAAATTTATTGGTAAAAAATATCCTAGGTAAGTGGATCACCAAGAGCCATCCACATGTCATATCCCACTAACCTAGAGGTGATGTCATTAGACTTAATTATACAAATATCTTGGGTAAAGGGATCACCGAGTGCCATCCATTATCATCATCCCACTCACATGGAGGTGACATTAATAGATCTACTTGCACAAATTATCCAAGGCAAGAAGATCATTGAGAGTCATCCATGTGTCACATCTTGATCACCAAAAGGTGATGCTAGTAGAGTTAATTTTATGTATATCCTAAGAATGGGGAGTAACGAGAGCCATCCACATGTCATCATACCATCACCTAGAGGTGATGTCAATAAATTTACTTGTATTAATTATCTTAGGTAAGTGGAGTAACAAAAACCATACATGTGTTATCATCTCCCTAACTTGTGACCAAAATAATAAAGTATAATAGGCCATAGCTCAGTTATAAATAGAGTAGTTATATGTAGACACATGACCCTTAGAAACATAAGTAGATAAAAGTAAATAAGGCCAAACATAAAATCATAAAAAAAATACATCTATCACATTATGCTAACTAGGCATCAGGGAGTAGGTAAAAGAAGACACATGGCAATAAAATATATATAAATTAGCATTATGAAATTCAAATGGAAAGAATAGATAGGGAATGGAGGGAAATATATTGTTACTATTAATTCACATGAATTATCAAATTAATAAATTCAATTTCAAGGCCAACACATCCAAATCAATATAATTTGAGTTTCCAATTCAATTCTAATCACATTTCCTTCTAGCTATCAAGTGGACATTGTACATTTAGATCTCTATTATGACCAAGAAATTATAAACTCTTTATAAAACATACATTTTCCATGCAGAGTTTTAATGGCCTCCTCATCATGCAATCCACATATTTATGCATATTCAATTGTAGGATTAACTAAGTATACTAACATAACATTTGATTCAATAGATCTCAACTACAATGACAAACATTACTTTTCTATTTGGGATGAGGTTAAAGTAGTTGACACATACAAGGTATAGGACCATGTTTCAATCTTCACATAAAGGCGCAAGGATGAATTGTTGGCCATAAAAGCAGTTGATTTATATGGTGTATATAAACCAAAGGTAATGCCCTGCATTGACCTAATATTTGATTTATTTATGAATGGGAAAATATATGGAAAAATATTACATTTAAGACTTATCAAGACTCCAATAACATACATATGTGGAAATTATTTTGAGAGATACTACAAGATCTCTCTATCAAAAATGTCCTATAGAAAATATATGGTGAATTCATGGCTCTTAGCAAACAACATCCACAACAAGTTGAAAGAGTTACCTGGTAACCCAAGTAACTTTCCAATTTAGGGCCCTACTTCAACTATCCATATTATTTTTTCAAACTAGAGGTAAGAATTTCCATGGACATACTAAACATAATATATGGTTTCTCAACCATTTCTTATGTCAAAGAGATATGGGTCTCATTGCTGGACATTATCTTGACCTCTAACAAAATCATAGCCTTGGAATAAATTATTAGATCCAATTTGATTCTATGAATCATAAATATAAGAAGCTTACCAAATGGTAACATCTATATGAAGTACTATTTGGTATATGTTGTGACTTAAATAATGCATTAAACATATGAAGAACCATGGAAACCATCCACAAAATACCCAAATAATAGGATTTGTGATGATTCAATGTCCTCCATGTGCACAGTTTCACAAAGTAAATGAAAATGTTGACATAAATTTTTTACCCTATGGTATACTAGGACATATGATAAAAACATGCCAAAATTATTAGATCCTATAAAGAAGATTATTCAAAAAATGGGTGACTACTAGTTTTATTTTGAGTGAAATATAGTCAGATTAGAAGGTATCAATACATGCCTTTGTACATACCCCAAATTCTACCCGATAAATTCATTGAGTAATAAATTACTTATCAATTAGTTAATAGTGTTGATGTTGAGTTACAAAGAGCTAACCAAACATCCATCCACCTAACCCCTCTTAGCGTTGGCCAAATGCAATATACAATGTGGTATCACTTCCAATCTATTAGAAGAATAAGGATGAAATATATATTGAAATGGTCACCATTTAGGCAATAAGACCCCAAGAATAATATTAGGGAGCATATCAAGAGATATGAAATGAAAGTGAGAATCAATTATGCTCTCTAGTCATACATTCATGATAGTGTGTTCATGAATGCAACAGTTGACACTAAGGTTACTATTAATATGCACATGGTAAAAATGTTAATGATTGTAACAAAAAAGATCTAATATGATCTCATAATTAGTGAAGAAGATTCCATTAGATCAAAAAGGAATAATGGGTTTCTAAACCTATTTATGGACTTCCTCTTCATATAGAAGTAAACATACAAACAAGTTATTCCATTTGGGGAAAAAAATATTGAAGATATAATTGAGACTACCCTTGTACATCTAATTTTTGTTTTTTTATCCTCAACACATATCTAGTGAGGAGATAAATACAAGTCCTACTACAATAATAGATCTATTTTCCATGTTACTATTGACATGATAGATTGCACCCTCTGAAGAGAGGCTCAATTCTATTCATCCATGCGACACAATGTTGACATCCCTCTTGTTGTGAGTGGAAAACATGAGGGATGAATCTCTGATTAGGGGATAGCTCCCCTTGATGCACCTTGAGGCCCTAGATTTCCTACTGTTAACAATGGGGGGATGAAAAGGGAGAGAAATACTGGAAATCAAAACTCAAACTAAAGTAGTGATACACCAAAATGGTTGGTCTACTCAGCTTTGACATATAGTTTACACCAAGACAAGCTAACATATACTATCATTCAAGATGAGAAACTCTCCTGCATTAGTATTTCAATAGGGGGCCCTATGGAGATACAGGGAGGAAGAATTAATAGAGGTGTTCTAAGACACACTATGGTAGCCTATTCACATGTACCTATACTCTAATATGATCACTTCTAATTGACCTAAAAGAAAGAGATCAAAATACAATAGATATGATGGATTCAAACTATGAAATCATGAAATAAATTGACTTAACACAAGATCAAAACCATAGACATATACAAAAGTGTCAACCCAAGTGGAGGTAAAATGCTTGTCTTGATTCAAGGTAAATTCTTGTAGGGCATCACCAAATAAGCTAAGAGGTTTTTTTCCCAAAATGAGAAGTTACAATTATATATAGCAAGATGTTGATAGAACATGGAAAGGAGACCCATGTTGAGCTAAACATCTACTGAAAACAAGAGACCATTACTACTACCATATCTTCAAATTACATATGGAGACCATGCTGTAGACTATCAAAACTACTACTTCTACTATCCTAGGCCTACAAAAGCATGGGATACTCCTAGAAACTAACAAAGCCATCCTCAAGTTGTTGTGGCTGGACCATGCTCTCTTCAATGCTAGGTGCAATTGGTTGTGCATTAATGGTGAAGCATGAAAACATGGACTACTCTCCTCTATAGTTTGAAAACTAATCTATTTATTGGTTTTTAGTAGATATTTTCCACCCAAATGTATTAAATCCCTTTTGTTAAGTTGTTCATGCCACCTATCTTGTTTTGATTGGTCTTTAATTCTCCCCTTTGAATTCATCAGTTATTGGAACTATTATATGTTTTTGTATTTTTATGCTCTTTACTTTGCCCATGTTTTATCTCTTCCTTGCCTTCTCCTTTTTCACTCCCATGGGCTTTTCCTTTTGTCCTTTGGACAAAATGTCTAAAGGATTTCCTTTCATTTTCTTTCCCTTTACACTATGGCCTTCTCTTTGTCTACCTTGAGCTTTTCCTTTTGTCCTTCAAACAAAATGTTTAAAGGATTTCCTTTGAACATTTCAATCAAAGAATTTCCTTTCATTTTATCACCCTTTGCACTATGTTTTGTTAGCCTTCAATATTTTGTTTAGGAGATTTCCTTCATAAAAAATTCCAAAGTAATTCCTTCAAAATTTTATCTAAAGTAAATTCTCTCTGTGTCTTTCTTTCACCTTCAAGATTCAACATCTCTTTCCTTTGGACAAAATGTTTGAAGGAATTCCTTCAAATATTTTGTCTAAAGGAAATTCTCTCGTGGCCTTAGCTTTTCTCAAAGGGTAAGTGCCCTTTGGATTTTTGTCTTCATCCCTTGCTTCCTCTTGGTGCACTCTATAAGGGCCATCTGAGCTCTAAAGATACCCTTCAAGATTTTAAAGAAGGCCCACTTTATCACTTGAGTTCCCTCCATAAGGGCCATTGGCTCCCAGAATTGCCCTTTGGGGAAAATGTAAGAGTCTTTTTCTTACTCGAGTGCCCTCTGCAAGGGAACCTACCATTTGGAACTCCTAAAAATTACCCTTTAGAATAAGTGAAGAGGTTCCCTTGTCAATGAAAATCCCTCTACAAGGGCACTTGATTCTAGACTTACCCTTCAACCTTTCTTCAATTGTCCTTTAGAAAAGTGAAAAGTCCACTTTCTTTGCTTATGTGACCTCTACAGAAAATACATACCTTTGGTGAGTTACACAGACCAAAATAGGTCCTTTACTTACTTTTAATTATAAAATTTGACAAGTAATACACCTACACAAACCTAAATTTCACTAGATAGACCATTTCAGACTTCTCATGAGCTCTTACTTTGGGTTTTGTGTCAACTTCAAATCATAAAACAAACAAGTAAAGACACTTGGAAAACTTGATTTGGTTTGCCAAGACCAAATCAAGTTTTGCAAGTGTCTTTACTTATAAAAATTTATAAATAAATATGTTTCCAAAGTTTTAATTACACTGTAAAGACCAAATCGAGTTTATCAAGTAACTTGACTTATGAAAATTTCACAAGTAAAGTCATTGGAAAATTTGATTTGGTCTATGAAGACCAAATCAGGGTTTGAAAGTGACTTAGCTTATGAACTTTTCATAATTAAAGTTGATTATAAAACCCAAAATACACTATTGTAGGTGAAGTAACTACTCTTGATATACCCAAAATGCATTTGGCTAAGCAAATGAGGAAAACACTTAGCTTTTTCTCAAGAAAAGTCTAGTAGAGAACATTTTACATAAGGTAGTAGAGGGATGATCTATCCAAAACATGGATTGGATGAATTTTTCAAATAAAAAAGGAGGGGGTACCCAATTTTGTCTTTTAGGACCAAAATTTGGTCAACACATTTGACAACTCACAGGGGGAACATGCCTACTATGCTAAATAAGACGGGTAGCCTCAAAGTCCATTAGGCATGGAGTCAAGATGTAGCTTGAAAAATTTATCAATAGACTTATAAATACCTATGAACCAACAAAGATTTACCTCAAGCAACAAGGAAGAATAACACACAACAATTCTAAGAACACTGCACTTGTGTAAATAATAATTAGTGAAAACAAAGACAACTGAAAGTAAACTACTATGTATAGCTAACTAGATATATTTTCCTCCCTCCTATATCAAAGGAAAAACTTCTCAAGTCTCCTTCATGGAAATAAAACTTATGGTTCCAGACAAGTGAATGAATGGAATGGAGACTTGGTGACTTTCCCTTCTTATCTACCACCTTGATTGGCTTGTATCTGAGTGAATCAAGGTCAAACATGTCTCCAACATATATGTATTTACTTTTATCTTTGGATACTACCTCATGTTAGCCCTTCATGATAGTATATCTCACCAAGAAATCAATGGTTACTATCTCATCACCATAGGCCTCATTTAGCTCATATCCCCCTTGATATGCATCATAGACTAAATTTTCCCCTTCTACTTTATTGAGGAGCCTATCAAACTAATCTTTTGGTGCATCATGGCCTTCATGAAGAAGGGTGACTATTATGATGTATGGAATGAGATCACAAACTACTTGCTTTTCCTAGGGGACATCATCTTCTTTCTCAAGGATCTCTTCTTCAAATATTTCATCAAGATGGGTAGGCCTCTCCTTTTCTTGTTAAAAAATAAGAGTCTCTAGTTGTTTAAAGACATGATCCTAATCCTCCTCCAACTTGGGTTTCATGACATGGTCATTCTCCTCATCAAATAAATAAGGAATTTCATCAAATAGGGGGGATAAATCTCACCATTCTTACATTCCTCATCATCTATTATTTAGAAATAAAGTTTGTCAACCTCATTTTCATTTTACTAGAAAATCTACATGTATGCATGACCTATGTCTTCTCTATTATTGATGATATCTTAAAAAGGAGAATCCATGATGATTTCATCCTCATTTTAATCCATGAGAAATTCTTGACCAACCATTAATTTTATCCTCTCTTCTTCACTTGCCTCTTTCAAAATAGGTTCCTCCTTGAGAAGGGATGAAGTGGAAGGTTGATGGTTAAACTCATGTGGAAGATGAGGCAAACCTTGAGCTAGAATCAAATGATTCTCTTCCTTCCATTTGGCTATCACTTTATCCACATCAAATGTGGCTTGATAGCTCTCTTGGAGGGGTGTAGATGGGGTGTGTTCAGATGTAGGATCTTCTACTTGGTCTGAACCATCCATCACACTTTGGCTGAGGAACCTCATTCTAGATTCTAACTCTACAATTTACTTGGCTATATTCTCTTGGAAGAGCCTTTTTTGGAGGTCAAAAACATCATCATGATGAGTAAGAGCATATTCATCTTATCATCTTCTTCAAGGCTTCTATCAAAATGAATAGGCCTATCCTCTTTTTTCCTACCCCATGATTCCATTATTTGCTTCCAACTCATGACCTTGGGATTGGAACTCTTCCCTTGGGAATAGGTAACAACTTTATTTTCCTCAAGGCCCTAATCTAGTTCATGATAGGAACTGCTATGTTGAAAGACTTGAGGAGGTTAAGGGAGACTAGGAAAGGTCTACTCATGCACAGGAAGAGCTACTTCAAGAGAGACATGTTTCTTTCTAAAATATATAGGGTGATTCACATCAAAAGAGGGTCCACATTCTAAAGAATTGAGAAGGTTAGTTTCCATGAGAGGTTTTTCTAATGCCTTTTGGTGTTGGAAATCTAGATGCAAAGGATTAAGAGGAGTGATTAATGCATCAAATGAGCTAAAATATTAGATTTGGTGTACAAGAGGGGACTTTATTTTGAGTATGAGGGGGCTACTTTGGGATAGGAAAAAGCATACAAGGCTGATTACCTTGAATGAATGGGATTCATCTTACTACTTCCTCATTCATAGATTTCAAGGCTTGAGTTTGCCTAAACAAATACTCCTTTTTATACATAAGCTTTTGATAGTATCTATTCTACTCATCCAATCTATCTACATCACTTTCTTCTCAAAATCCAACATTATCTCCCTTACATTAGGTGAAGGGTAACTAGGAGAGATGCTTGAGTTGATTCCATGAACAACTTGAGCTTGATCAAAACTATATGAAGGAACACAAGGCCCATGCTACTCAACAATGGGATTATACATACCAAAATGTAATTTCTTGATGGCACCAAGACTACTTAACCAGTTGATTCAACTCAGAGTTTCCATTGGTGTTGATTGAAAAGCCTCCAAATGCTGGTTGGTTGAAGAACACACCAAAATTATTCAACTCTTTAGACACAAAACTTGTCCCACTGAGCATGCAAATTTTTTTTTGACATGGTAGATTTCACCCTTTGAAGGGAGGATCAACTCTCTTCATCCACGTGACACAATGGAGACATCCCTCTTGATGTGGGTGGCAAACATGAGGGATGAATCTCTAGATTAGGGGCTAACTCCCTTTGATACACCTTGAGGCCCTGGATTTCCTAATGCTAACAATGGGGGGATTAAAAGGGAGAGAAATACTAGAAATCAAAACATAAACTAAATAAATGATGCACCAAAATAATTGGTCTACTCAGATTTGACATACACTTTACACCAAGACAAGCTGACATACACTATCATTCAAGATGAGAAACTCTCTTGCATTAATATTTCAATAAGGGGCCCTATGGAGATATAGGGAAGAAGAACTAACAGAGGTGTTCTAAGACACACTATGGCAGCCTATTCACATGAACCTATACTCTGTTATGGACTCTTTTTGTTGACCTAAAAGAAACAGCTCATAACACACTAGATATGTTAGATTCAAACTTTGAAAACATGAAAGAAAATGACTTGACACAAGATCAAAACCATAGACATATGCAAAAGTGTAAACTCAAATGGAGGTAATGCTTATGTCTTGATTCAAGGTAAATTCCTACAAGGCTTCATCATACAAGTTGAGAGGTTTTTTCTCAAAATGAGAAGTTACAATTATATAGAGCAAGATGATGACAGAACAAGGAAATGAGACCCATGCTGAGTTAAACATCTACTAAAATAAGAAACCATTAATACTATTGTATCTTCAAACTAAATGTGAAGACCATGATATAGACTATCCAAACCACCATTTCTACTATCTATGGCTTGAAAAATCATGGGATACTCCTAGCAACTAATAAAGACATCCCTAAGTTATTGTGGCTAGACCACGCTCTCATCAATGCTGGGTGTAACTGGCTGTGCATTAATGGTAAACCATGAAAACATGGGCTGCTCTCCTCTATAGTTTAAAATCCAATCTATTTATTAGTTTTTGATAGATATTTCTACCCAAATATATTAACTCCCTTTTATTGAGTTGTTCATGCCACTTATCTTGTTATGATTGGTCCTTAGTTCTACCCTTTGACTTCATCAACTATTGGAACTGTTTTACATTTTTGTCCTTTTCCACTCTTTACTTTGCTCATGTTTTATCTCTTCCTTACCTTCTCCTTTTATACTCCCATAGGATTTTCCTTTTATCCTTTAGATAAAATGTCTAAAGGATTTCCTTCAGACATTTTGTCCAAAGGATTTCCTTTTGTTTGCTTGCCCTTTGCACTGTGGCCTTCTCTTTGTCTGCCTGAAGATTATCCTTTTATCCTTTAGACAAAATGTCTGAAGGATTCCTTCAAACATTTTATCTAAAGTATTTCCTTTTGTTTGCTCACCCTTTGCACTATGCTTCATTGGCCTTCGAGATTTTGTTCAGGTGATTTACCTTAGACAAAAAGTTTGAAGGAATTCCTTCAAACTTTTGTTCGAAGGAAAATCTTTGTGTGTCTTTCTTCTACATTTAGGATTTGACATCTCTTTCCTTTAGATAAAATGTTTGAAGGAATTCCTTTAAAAATTTTGTCTAAAGGAAATTTTCTCTTGGCATAGGCTTTTCTTGAAGGGAAAGTGCCCTTTAGCTTTTTGTCTTTGTCCCTTGCTTCCTCTTGGTGCCCTCTATAAGGGCCATCTGAGCTCCAAAGAAACCCTTTGGGATTTTTAATAAGGTCTAATTCATCATTTGAGTGCCCTTTGCAAGGGCCATTAGCTCTCAGAATTTCCCTTTGAGGAAAAATTAAGGGTCCTTTTTCTTGCCTAGGTGCCCTCTATAAGGGCACCTACCCTTTGAAACTCCTATAAATGACCCTTAAAAAGAAGTGAAGAGGTCCCCTTGCTGATGAAAATACCTCCATAAGGGCACTTTCTTCTAGCCTTAGCCTTCAGCCTTTATTCAATTGTCCTTTAGAAAAGTGAAAAGTCCACTTTCTTTGCTTATGTGCCCTTCGAAGAAAATTTGTGCCTTTGATGAGTTTCATAGACCAAATCACATCCTTAACTTACTTTTACTTATAAAATTTGACAAGTAATACACCTGCACAAACCTGAATTACACTAGATACACCATTTCAAACTTCTCATGAGCTCTTACTTTGGGTTTTGCATCAGCTTCAACTCATTAAAAAAATAAGTAAAGACACTTGGAAAACGTGACTTGGTCTGCCAAGACCAAATCAAGTTTTGCAAGTGTCTTTATTTATAAACCTTTATAAATAAAGACATTTACAAAGTCTGAATTATAATGTAAGGAAAAAATTAAGTTTATCAAGTAACTTGACTTATGAAATTTTCACAAGTAAAGTCATTTGGAAAAACTGATTTGGTTTGTGAAGACCAAATCAGGTTTTACAAGTGACTTAGCTTATGAAATTTTCACAATTAAAGTGGCTTGTAAAACCCAAAATGCACTATTGTAAGTGAAACAACTACTCTTGACAAACCCAAAATGCACTTGGCTAAGCAAATGAGGAAAAAACTTGGCTTTTTATTAGGAAAAGTCTGGTAGAAAGCATTTTACACAAGGTAGCATAGGGATGATCTAGCCAAAACATGGATTGGATGACTTTTACAAAGAAAAAAGGAGGGGGTGCCTAATGTTGGCTTGTAGGACCCAAAAATTGGTCAAAATTTACCATTACCTCTATTAACTATAACACAAGTAGGTCTTCCTACTTTCTTGTCTCATGTTTTCATTAAATATCTTCATAGGTTACCACTTATTGTGATGATACCACTAGGAGTAATGCCTCAATCTCATAGACAACCACCTCCACCACACATGATTCCTTCAATGGTCACTACTCCACCCATTTAATTACCATCTTCCACCATTGCAATCCATTCATCTTCTACTCCACCTTCTATAAAGAAATCCCCTACTACTCCTAAACCACCAAATACCTATAAAAAGAATCCCAATGATCCTCCTATCTCACCCAAAATGTGGAAGTATAATGGAAACATGCATAATTTATCAAATAAGGGGAGGATTAAAGAAAGGGTAAATAAATATCAGACCCTATTCAAATTTATTATAGTGAAGAAGATGATAAAATATGGATAACTGAAGAAGAATGGGTGTCCGATATGGATAAAGAGGAAATAGAGTCATTTGATGAGATAGCTAAAATAGAGGAAGACGATGAATATATGACTAAAGAGAGTACTTAGTGTAGAGGAATTGAGATATTAGGTGAATCTAAGGAGGTTGACTAAGGAGATGTTATCTCAGTGTACACCAATTTTTCTAGATAAAGAAGGAAATGTATAAGGGGATGCAGATTCAAAATTATAAACCTCAATACAAGGGCTATCATTAGCTACACCCTGATGCTCTCTATCCTAGGTGACACCGATGACAATTACAATAACCATTACCCTACCTATCCCCTCTTAGATTATAAGTAAAATAATCCCTCATTATTTTATAACTTACTCAATTTTTACTTCTATAATTGGTGTGGTAGATATTATTCATTCTATGCATTCTTTGAGCCAAATAAATAAGTCTCAGGTAGTTACACTACTAATTTTGACCACTATAGCCTAGTTTATACTATGGGTCCTCTTCCTACTACTATTACTAATTGGGTTGCATATACATTAGTTATATATCACTTTATAAATCTAATTATCACCCTAATGACCTATTCTTTCTTTAGTGGAACCAGTCCCTTGTATCCCAAGACATCAATGGGAGTACATTTTGAAAACCTAGTGTCCACTATAATTTTTATCACAACCAAACCCCCTGGGTTGTCTAAAAAATTGGGAATTCCCATTGACCAAGCTGCTTAGGCATATTACCATAAAATTTTAGTACATATGGTAGTTTGAAAGACTAAATACATCATTAGTACACCAAAATGAAAGTAGTTAACTGGACAGAGGATGGATATACCTCCTTTTCCTACATTAGGGACATATTCTCCCAAAATGATGTATCCTCTAGGGAAATATTCTTTAATTATTTTATTTATAGAATAGGTAGAGGAATAATTTGCATTGAATATTCCTCCATAAATTAAATAATTACAACAACAAGAAGTAGGAAGGAAAGACCTAGTAATTGTTGAAAAACCAATAATCAAAACTCCATTGTGATAGATAGATGAATACCTTGAGGAAGGTTATAAGAAAGTATATGGTTGTAGAAGAATAAAAGGTTGAGTTGGAACATAGATAATATATATATTCTCTTTGACAAATAAAATATAATTAAATCCCTCAGACCTAGATATATATAGGAAGGATCATTACAACTTTGTGGACACCACCAAAGGGATAGTAAAATAAATGTTTAAAATCTATGATCAATTAGTTTAAAGGTCACTAAAAAGGATACCTATTTAGTTAAATATCCTAAGGAGATAATAGATAACTTTTAGGGGAAAATAAAAATTTGTATGACACCATTCATTTAATAAAGTATGCAAAGGTTACATCCCAACCTAAGTAGGGGGACATAATTCAATTATTTAATAAAATGAAGGATATAGAGGTTAAGATATGTTTATTAAGCTATGAAAATATAAATAAGGTGTATTCCCTCTTAAAACTAATAATAAAAACAAAATCTTCATGGGCCCAAAACTACATTACTTCCAAGAGGGATGGCTTGCTTGATTGGCATCAAGCAATGCAGACTCTGGTGTAACAGTTTATGAATCAAGAGAGAGAAGCGTCTTTATTTTTCAAGGTATGAGTTTCATAGAGATAGGAATTCCTCTTGGGAAATTAGTTCTTAAGACCATTTTTGAGAATATCCTTCGAGCTATAATTGATAGATTTTGAGATGAAATCAAAGGCATAGTCTACATAACTAAAAAGGAGATTATGCAACTAATAAATTTATCTAGGGATGGAATTATAGAAACTGAAACACTTCATGTGGATGTCAAAGATACATTAATAACACATAATAATTTGATGGATAAGCTCCCATAGTTGTTCAGAAAGTCTTTCTTGCTTTTGAATCTATTGATATCAACTTCCAGGTTATCCATGCATTATATCTACAAATAGAGGTATGAAAGTAATCAACATCAGCAATAAAAGCACCATTAAAACCTATTTAAGGTACTCAGTCTCTAATATATATAATAGTGAAAACACAGACATGGATAACATATTTACCACTTTTTATACTTACTAGTACAAATATATTGGCAATAACTTATGGCATATTTATAATGATATTGTCTGTTCTAGATGTGACTCAAGTTACAAAAATATTTTCATCCACTTTATTTTCTACAACAATTACCTCATCATTTTATTCTTCTAATAGTGACACATTATCACCCCATTAAATACATATGTATTTGCATGATTCAACTAAGTTGGAATTATTAGTTACTAATTTATTTAGTATGTATATATTATATTTTAGTCAACGAATTCTATTATGGGCAAATACCATTTTACATGCATGCTTTGCATGAGAATTGGCACATCATTATATTTTTGGACATGTAATTTTATACTTTTATTGAGAGATGAGGTGTCCCCATCCCAATCTTATATATATTTTTATCCTCCCAATCTCAAAGGGAGGAGAATTTTGTATATTAAGCTTAATAAGAAATTCTAAGTTATGTAATTGGTTTTAATGTGCAAATATTGATTCTTCTATAAACATGTAGATTTTTTAATAAGTTATATCATTATAGTATCTTAGTCTTTTGGTTGTGCGTGAGTTATATTTTCAATACAGTTATTGATATTGTGCTATTGTTAATTTGTATGCTTTTATGTATTAATCATAATCCCCCTTGTAGATGTGTAAACATAATCTTACAAATATAGTAACCTTTGATCATATATGCTTAAGTTTACTATGTTTTTATTTATTTGCAATCCTAACTATGTTTTATTTTTGGTGTGCTTATAAGAACTTACAATAGCCATTAGTTTTTTATTAGTTATGTAACATGTAGTTCAAGTGCTATCTTAGAAATGTTTCATTTTTTTGGGTCTAGATGCCTTATTTTATGCCTTACCTTTCCCTCTTTTGAGTTTATTTTGGTCCTACCCACCTTAGTTTAAATCCATCATTAATCCACCCATCTATATTAGTTTTACATTCATCCATATCCGACCCATATGTGGTATACAAACTACTTCACTCACCACTATTCTACCAATAGGTTTTTAACAAAACCCAATACCCTGAAACTCATACCTTGGAGTGAATCTTCATCATAGATCCTAAAATTTTATAGGATAACTTACAAGCTTATATGGTGTGCATAAAACCAACATCAATAGGAATTTATCTAGCATTAGAAGGAGGGAATGAACCTCTACCTCTATTATTTGAAAATAATCACTTGAGTTTCACTAGATATACTTAGAAAATTAACAAGGTCTACCTCATACACTAAATTTACATACCCACCTTTAGAAATATATAGAAAAGTTAGGTCTAATAAAAGTGTTAGGAAAATACCCTAAGATTGATCATACTCTCTAGGTAGGCAACCCCATATTCCATTACACCCAATGGCATAAACTTGGTTAATCAGTTCCATCATCAATGTCTCTGGAGATGTGCATGATCTACCTAGAGACCATGAGAAGTATCTTCCTTCCTTTTCTCCCTCAGGAGTTAAGACTATTAAATAACAAACCAATGTTTTTAAAACTACTTTGGGAATATTAAATGTAACCCACATAGACATGAAATGCAAACATTTTCCCTTCACATTATAGGATGCAACCTATGTCTAGTTTATTAATATCCCATAAGGTTAAATTATGACTTGGGATTAATTCCAAACACCTTTTCGGTGTAGTATGATTAAGTCACTAGTGCAAGTGTTATATATCAACACTTTAAAAGTATGATAAGAGAACTAAATGAGCCAATCTGGGCCTTTAATGTAAGGTTACAAAATATGTATACCTATTTTGAGAATACTTAAAAAATCAAGGAGGCATTGGCCCTTGAAAGGTACAAGATTTCCCTAGACCTTATGACTATTGTCTTCCTCTACAAAGCTGCCAACTTTGGTACACTAATTTTGGTATACATTAAAACTATCAACATGGATAAATAATGGAACCCCTAGTTAAAAACCTTATCCTCACTTAGTATTGGTACTATTTTATAGGCCTTTAGCCTAAATATAAATGTAAATAAAAATATTATGGCCCAAAACTAGAACCAAATGTACACCCATTTGCATTTGGCCCATGTTCCACCTAATCAACACCTTAATTTCCCAAATAATTTTATGCCTACATCTAACCAACAAAGATAGAATCAATCCTTGATACCAATTAATATATCCAATACATAAGTTATTGGTCCTAACTTTACAAAAATAGAATTTAAATTTATTCAATAGATGGTGAAAAAATCAAGCAATGAGTTTCTAAACATGCATAACACATGGGGAACATTGGTGGATAAGATACTAAACATAGTTTTGGAATCCAAAGCTACAATAGAGCTTTAAATAGGTCTAAAAAAAATCTAGAGTAATAACCACCTAAAAATTTTCCATAGATAAATATCATAAAAGCAATGCTTCCTAATTGATGTCATGTTCATAACACAACACAACACAACACGGTGAGCTAGACTGCATAGAGTTTTACGTTACCTTTGAGATATTTCAAAAGGAAATGGATAAATAAGAAAGTTTTTTAAATCTAATAGAACCATCTTCCTCTAGTTCTCCAAGACATCCAAACAAAATAATGGTCTTTGAGACCTATGACTTCCCATTCCCAGTAAAAGACAAGAATAAACCAAAAGATAATATAGACAAGATCCATGCATTCCAATAGTTCTATAGGAATAATTATAATATGAAAAATAAATATCTTATCACTACCTCCACTCCTCCAAACAATACTACTACTACTACTACTCTATTTTATAGTCAATAATAATCCACCTCTGCTTGAAAGAGATGACCATTTATAGAGTTTAGAACTATAAAGTAGACCCAAGTACAATATTGTTGAGGATATGAAGAAGATCAAGTATAATATCACCTTGTATGAACTAACTCAAATCACTAAATAGAGGGAGCTATTACTCAAGGTCCTAATTAAGAGATCCTCTACATTTAACAAGTCCAAGTATTCCCATGCTAATGTGATGATATATAAATACAAACCTAAAGTACCACCATTTCTATTGACTATCTAAATGTTTAGTAAGAATGTACATAATTTTTTGGCTGACTTAGGTGCCTTAGCCAATGTGATTTTGATATATATATGTAATAAACTAGGTTTGATCCTAGATAAGTCAAAAAGAGTGGTCATATAACTAGACAAGTCTTTTATCCCATGTGTTGGAGAGTTAACTAATGTGCACATATAACTTACATCTGAACCATGTGTATACTATTGCATATATATTTTGATCATTAACATTTCAAAAGTTTATGTTTTGATATTGATTCATGATTGGTCAAAGACACTGAATGGGTACATGGACACATATTTATCACACATGTGGCTTCCTTAGAAAGGAGTATCTAATCAAATATGATTAGACAAAGAACTAAAGATGAAGTACCTAATCATTGATTACAATGATAAGAATGAGAAGGTTGATTTTCATCTCTACATGTAGGAGTGTACACATTTAGGAATTTTATGAACAATAATTTAGAGGTCATTCTTAGTTATGGACTCTTTATTTCAATATAGCTAAATCAAAACAAGGTTATGGTTTTGGCATAGCCCTGATAGACCCATATAATAAGCAATATCTATCTACCTACATATTGTAGTTCCCATACACTAATATTAAGGTTAAGTATGAATCTCTAATACTTGGTTTATAATTTTCACTAAATCATAATGTCAAGCAATTGTAAATCTTCAATAATTTTGAGATGGTTATTAACTAGATAAAAAATAAGTATCAATATAAACTCACCTACTTGAAGAAGTATAAACATAGAGCATGGGCCCTAATTTATTCCTTGGAGGCATTCAACATTAGACCATCCCAAGGGAATAAAATAAAATAGGATATTTACTAGTAGCTTTAGTTTCCAATCTGGTACTAATCCAAGAATCCAAAATACATAAATTCTCTATGGAGCTGGTTCCTTTCCCTTTTTTCCCAGACAACATGGAAAACTTATAAGTATTTGAGGATGATCAAAAGATTTTCTAATTCATGAGAAATTTTGGGACCTTTGAATCTTAGTTGATAGATGAGAAGTATGTTGAGTCCATGCATATCAAATATTTTGGAGATGATGGTGTCCTATAGTTAAAGGACAACTGCATCCCTATGGAAATGGTTTCGCTAGAGTGATATTTTGACATAGGTCCATAAGTTTAAAATTAAAATAAGTATAAGGCAACTGAGTCTAATTTCATCAAGGAGAATATTGGAGCTAATCAACATCCCTAATATGTAAACATTGGTCTGAGTTACACTATAAGTGAGAAAAAAATTGAAGAGTCTACTAATGGAATACAAATATGTGATCACCTATACATATGAAAATTTGAAAATATTTGACTCTAGAATCATCACACATACCATTCCAATAAAATTAAGAACACAAGCCTTTTAGGCAAAGACAGAGGCTAGTTAATCTAATATTAGAACCTCTTATCCAAGTAGAGATACACAAGTTAATGTATTTTAAGATTGTCTTCCTAATTAGGCATTCAACATGGGTAGCCAATCTATTACCAGTAAAAAAAAAAAAAAACAATAGAAAAATCAAACTCTATATTGACTTTAGGAGTTTGAATCAAGAATTAGAAAAGGATAACTATCCTTTTCCCTCCCTAGATGAGGTAATTTAGATGGTCAGTGGCTCTGAGATGATGTCTTTTTTATATGGTTGGTGGAAGCATAAGACATAATGAAGATTTACTTTACCACCAGGTGAGGAAATTTTACATACAAACATATGCATTTTGGCCTAATAAATACATGAGTAACCTTCTAATTTTCCTCTTAGGGACTTGTTGGTAAGTACATCATCATATACATGGATAGCTTGAGAGTGTATTCTAAAGATAGAGTTGATCATGTAGATTATCTAAAAAGAGTATTTGATAGATGTTAGAGATATGGAATCTCCATTAATGTGAAGAATAACATATTCAAGGTAATTTAAGGGAAATTATTAGGCCATAAAATCACTAAAGTTGATATCTGTAATGATCTAAAACTAGTTTAGACCATTTATAAATTGACACCTCCTAACAATAAGAAAGAATTAAAGTCTCTCTTTGGTAAGATTAAATTTTTCAAGAAATTAATTTCTATATTTACATATATTGTCAAACCATTAAATGCTATGCTAAAGTAAGATGCTAAGATATAGTGGAAAATATAGGCTAAGAGATATTTTCAAGACATCAAGACTACCATTACTCAAGCTCCATTTATAATCAACCTAGACTTCAATAAATATTTATATATTTATTCATTCACTTTAGAACACACTATATCTATTGTACTCGCATAGAAGGTGGATGACAATGAACATTCCATTACCTTCAAGACCCAAATCTAAAGGATATAAATTTAAAATACTATATGATATATAAATAGATATATGACCTAATTAAAGCCATGAAAAAAATTAGGCATTATATTCTATGGAATAAGACGTATGCCATCTTCCTAGACCCAACTATCAAGCTCACACTTGGATAGAATGAATTAGGCAAAAAGAGAGGTAAATGGATGGTCAAAATTTAAGAGTTTGATCTTAAAATTAGGACAACCAAGATGGTGAGAGGTCAAGAAATCATTTATCTCAAGACTAAAACTGATCCACACATCTATATTGAATAACTTAATGTGGCTTAGGTGGCTAGTGGTGAGTGGTACACTTAAATCATCCCTTATTTACTCATAGGTACATGTCCCTTTCAGCTAAATAGGGGAAAAAAAAGAGACCTTAGTTTTAAATCAATTAATTATATGATCAATAAGGGAGTCTTATATATAAATAACTATTAGGTCATATATTTAAGGCATGTCTTAAAAGAAGAAGTTAAAAACATCCTAGATAATCTACATTAGAAGATTGATAGTGGACATCCTTTAAGTAACACAAAAACTCAAATTTTTTTGAGGATGGGATACTATTGAACCATGATATTCAAAGATGCACATAACCATGTCATAACTTATAATTAATGCTAGGTATTTATAAAAAGGGAAGTGAATGTTGTCATTCCATTACAACTAATCATAAAAGGATGCCCCTTTGCTTGATGGGGTCTAGACTTCATTGGGGTGATCAACCTAAGATCTTCAACATGGCACAAATTTATCCTAACAACTATTAACTATTTTACTAGATGGACAAAAGTTTTGGCCACATATAATTCTAGAGCATTGGATGTCATTAAATTTTTAGAAGAAAACATACTAACTAGGTTTGACACTCCAATCTCCTTAGTTTGAAATAATGGTCCAACATTTATAGTTTATTAAATTTATAAAGTGGGATTACAATAACCAAACAACCATTAAGTTTAATTCAAACTACTACTTGCAAGGAAATGGAGTGGTTAAGTATAAAAATAAGAATTCAACGGATGCCATTAATAAGTCAACCCAAGATAAACCAAGGGAATGACATCTCTTATCAAAGTATGTATTGTGGGAAGACCAAACCAAACACAACCAAGCTCTCAATTCTTCATATTTTCTATCAATGTATTGAAAACAACCAATTGTTCCCATAACTCTTAAAATCCCAACATATCAATTCATTCAAGAGGTCATGGAAGAAGATGAAATAATCTAGTCTAGACTAATTAACATAATCTAGCTGGAAGATGTAATAATGTAAGCATTGTAAAACTTCAATAAACATTAAGGTAATGTCAAAATATGGATTGAAAAAATGTCTAAGATGAAGGCCTTGATGATTTCAGACCTAGTGATTCTATGGGATAAAGCACATGAGGAGAAAGGACAACATGATAAGTTCACTCTTTTATGGATTGGGCCATATCAGATATTAGAAATCTTAGGTAATAATGCCTTCTAATTGAAGGACCTTCAAGGTAATGATCTCATTTTTTTAGTCAATGGATATTTGTTGAAACATTATTTCATGGTTTCTCTAATTGGGGATGCTTTTGAGTGAATTTAATTGGAGATGTAGATGTAGGATTAGATTAGATTTCCTACTTTCTAGATTAGATTTTTTACTTTTTTAGATTAAATGTTTTCTTCTTTCTACATTTTCTTTTAGGAGATTATTTTTTATGATTTCTAGATTATTTTTATAAAATTATAGATCAAACCAACTGATTTATTATTCTAAAATTACAAAAGACTTGCCAAAAACAAGGAGATGATTTAAAAGGAAACACAATTAGTTTTCATAAGGATTTATTCTAACAATACTTTAACACTTGGATTGAGGTATGTATTATGACTGAATTAGGTTCTACTTGGACTTAATGAGTTTATTGGACCTATAGGACTTACTCTAATATAGTCATGTAAATTTTATAAAGATTAATTTCACTATTAACTACTAAAACTTAGATGGGAGATAATAAACTATAGACACTCAAAAATTGCACACAATAGTTTTAGATGTCAAAATGCCTTGGACCCCTACCCAAAATCAAATCTAGTTGACCACCTAGTTAATTAAGATCAATTACTAACTTAACCCTTTGAACACCCCTTTAATCAACCCCCTTTTAAACTTATTTTCACCCATTTTCCTCTAGACAATCGACCATAAATAGTCAACCTAAACATTGACAGTTAGCTTAACCATCAATGATTAGGTATTAAACCTAATTTAAATGAATTTCTAGTTGTGTACAAGATAATCATGGCACATATTAGTATGTCCACCTTACATGATGCCAACTAGCTACAAAACATCATAAATAATAACTTCCTCCTAGCAAATTAGCAACTTCTTCCATCCCAATAAGAAACTTCATCCTATAAAAGGAGAAGAGTAGGAGATGAAAAGGATCCATGTCCAAGTTATCAAATATTCTTACACATAGGTATCCATCATTCTTTTAGCAATCAAAAAATAATAATGTAAATTTAAACATTTGTTTGAGTTGCTCTCAAGGCTAAAGTACTATCACTCTAGCCAAATTGACCCAACCTTCCACCATCAATAATATAGTAAGTTATGGGTAAATTTGTAATTGTTTCTTTGTTTTTATTTCATTCCTAACCCTTTTGACCTAATTAGACTTATCTCCTAGCTTCCCATCTCTAACCAAACCCATATTCAAATACCCACCTGATCATTCATCCAATTTACAATTCTCTTTTGATCATTTATAGAAACACACATGCAAATGCCAATGGTTAGCCCAACCAATGATGGTCACCTCAATCGTTGACGGTTACCCAACCACCGATGATCAACCCAGTCATTGATGGTTCACCCAATCATTGATAGTCACTATGGAAAAAAATAATAGCAAGTTATTTTTAGGCCCTTACCCCAACCAAACCCTATTTTTTGTGTTCCTACCTATTTATAAAGCCTTCCTTGATTTTATGAACCTAACCCTAGCTATCTTAGCATGAGTATTGACCCACTTTTTCTACATTTAGTCATTTTATTTGAACAAGCATTTTAATTTCTTCTTCTTACATGCATTTACTTTTATCTTATTTAATGCAAGTATTCTTTTTTTTATCTACATCAACTTATTATAAAAAATGGATTGAAAACCTCCTAACAAGCATATGCTTCTTAGATTTAGCTCATGCTTGGAAATCCACTCAACTATTTTGTTAACAACCCCTTTTCTAGTGTCTTTATTATCTTCAAGTTATTCCTTCTAAGCTAAAGAGGAGTTCCCATCATTGTCTAGATAATGTATGTACTTTTACCAGGTATTCCTTTACACACCCATTTTACTAGTTTCTTACTTGTTTCCAAATTAAGAAATGTGAAAAAATCAAGATAATTTTTTTGGCATGCTCGATGGGAACTAGCATCCCTTTTTCTTCCTTTATTATATGCTCATCCAAAAAAATTTGAAATTCTTTTAGGCTTAAAATAAACCTTTTACATACATTGATTTCTTACTTGTTTTAGTTCATCTAGTAACTTAAAATCAAAGTAATTAGTGATATCTTTCACTCTTGTTATCACACACATTTGAAAAACCAAATAACCAATCAACACATCAAAACAAACTTGAGATAAGGCCTAACTAGGATTTCATCACATAACTATAAACCTTACGCTTTCTCGACATCCTACTTAGAGGTCATTAACAAGGGGAGAAACAACTCATCTCTCTGATTGAGTATAAACTCTAAAATTTAGTATATTTTGGCTAAGCACCCAACACCCTTATCACTACGATGTGTAAATTGAGGGGGTAGGCCCCAATATCAAGCCACATACTAAAGATTAATATATATTTCTCTCTTGAGCACCTAAACATAATCTAAAACCAACCTTAGATTTCCTCTTTATTACCTAATCTATAAACTAAATTTCTTCCTCACACTTTCTAAGGCATAAGCTAAAAGTGATTTAAAAATAACCCTATGTTGTTAAACACACTTTAGTGAATGTTTGATTTCCTTGAGATATTTTCCTTTTTCTTGATTTTTATTTGACTTATGAGTTTCATTATTTCTTTTCTATTCCTCTCATGGTCTTTACTAGGCAACAACTGAGGAATCAAACCAACCAAAAACCACTCTCTTCTTCTTCCTCCATGGAGTATACTTTTGATGTTGAGGGTTCCCCTCATTTTTATCCCCCTCCTACTAGGCCTCCAATTTTTATTGAGGGTGATGTACATTTTTCTGCCTTCCTCGATAACAATCTTGTGGCTCTTCAGCATTACCTTAACACCTTATCTAGCCATACTTCTCTTGCTTTAGTTCCTTCTATTGATCCACTTTATGGTATGCCTCCCCATCTTTTAGTGGGTTCCACCTCAACCAAACCCATGCTCACCCAAGCCTTTTCTTCCTCAAATTTCCCATCTACTACCACTCCCCAAAATACATCCAACATCCCAACCAATAACCAAACACCTACTACCCCAACTAATAACCAAACACCTAATACCCCAACCAATGCCTCTAACATTGGATCAACTTTACCTCTTATCACATATACTCATTTTACCATGGGGGTATCTTCTACCCCTATTTCTACCATTCCCCTTAATTTAACCAACCCACCAATTTATACCCCACTTTAGAGTTTGGTGCTTTCCATACCTCAAACACTTCCACCTATTATCACTATAGTTACCACCCACCAACAACCAACTAGCACTTTCATACCTCTAATGCAATCTATATCCATACCACCATATAATAACCCAAACATACCTCTAAACCAACCCATATCAACCCCAAAACAAGTACCCATGACATCCTACCAATATGTTTCTAACTAACAAGGATACATAGCACCTTACACCTAACCATTTATGCTAATCAACCCTTATGTGGTACCATCCTAGCCTCCTATGACCCCTTACCAATATGCAACTTATTCAACACCTTATACCACTTATCTATACATTACTTCTAACCAACCTTAACAAAATTTACCACCTAATTATGTAGCTTCCCAACCTCAAATAGATTTTGTTAAGATGTTAATGGACAAAATGACCAACCTAGAGTCATCTATCTCTGGGTCTCATAACCTTTTATCCTATGATCAAATATGTAATGAACCCATTCATCCATCCATTCATATCCATTCTTATTCTCCTCAATGGGAATTACCCAAGTTTTCCAAGTTCCAAGGCAAGGAAGACCCCAAACAACATTTAAGAGAATTTCATCATTCTTGCTACTTGATTGCATATGATGATGCTCTCCTCCTTCATAGCTTCTCCATGTCTTTATCAGGACTATCCCTTGATTGGTATAGTAATCTTACCAAGCACTCCATCTTTTCCTTATCCCAACTAGTCCAAATATTTTTAGAGCATTTCTCAGTAAATATATCTAAAAAGGTTTGTATTACTGACCTCTATTCTATTAGGAAATTTAATGATGAATCACTTACCAATTTTGTGGCTAGATGAAGAAGTCTCATCAAACAAATTTATTTCTCCTTACTCCAACCTAAGTTGATTGAACTCTTATCTCAAGGTTGTGAAAAATATATTTCCCCTACTCTTCAAGTTTAAACTTTTATAACTTTTGATGAGGCATTCACCATGACATGTAAACTTGAAAATTGAGCCATTGAAGAAGGGAAATTGAAACTATGAAACAAGAATTGTAGCTTTAAATCTAATGACCCTCCCTCCACCAAAACCAATAACCAACCCAACCATCCTAATACCAAAACAAAATCATCCACAAACTCAGTGGTCCTAAAAATTACTCCACTGCCAACTATCAACCAAACCCATCAAACCAATTCTTCCAACTTTTCCAATCCATAATACTGAAACCAAAACTGAGCTCCTCCAAAATAATATACTCCCATAGGGGAATATTATGCTTCAATTTTGGATAAATTTCTAATATCTAACATCATCCAACTTCCACCTATCAAACCACCCCAACAATTTGATGTTTTTCACCTTGTGCCTAGTTGGTACAATGAGAATGACCATTGTTCCTTTCACTAAGTTATAATACATGACATTATTAGGTGGAATACCTTCAAAATTCTTGTCTAAATCCTAATTGATAGTGGAGAACTTGCATTTCATAATCCTAATGCAGCTCCTAATCAGTCTCTTGACATCTTCTATAAATCTTTTCCTAATCATGCTCCTTCTACCCATAACCATGAAAATAAACTAGAATCATCTCACTCTCATGGGGAACATACCATCAACATTATTAATAATGAGCCCATTTTTGAGGTGATCATTACATCAACCACTTATTCCTCCATTTCACTCATGAAATTAGTGGACTCACCTTCCATTCCTTTGGATACCCAAACAAAGGAATCAACCACCCCTCTCTCTTCACTTGATGAGACCTTATCTTTATCTTCCTCTCATTTGATGAAAACATTGAAGGAGACAACCTTTGCTTCAACCATTTCTTCTTCTTCCACTCTACCCATTGAAGTGGTAGAACTAACCTCCATTCCTTTGGACACCCAAATAAAGGAAGCAACCATGTCCATTACTTCACTTGAGGACACCAAACCTACCTCCCACATCATATAACCATCCATTCTCTCTTTGGAAACCATCCCAAAAGAGAAGGTTACCTCATCCACCCAACCATTAATTTCAGAACCTTCCATAAAAAATAAGGATGGAGAAACCATTCCCTCTTTCCCACCCAGGGGATTAATATTTGAAACCAATGACCAAGGAAACAAACCCATTTACAAGCCATTTTATATAATATTCCAAAGTTTAGAATTCACTTCTCAACCCAAATTTGATAGAGCCACATTTTGGCATCATCTTGGGCTCCTTTACCAAAATAAATCTGAATCATCAACCTCCCTTGCATCCACCCTTAAACCCATTATTACCTCTCCATAAAACACCTCTTCTTCTAAAACCATAAGTGAACCATCCCAACCACCTCCCTTTAACATTTCCATATCACCTTATTCCTCTCTTACTAAACCAATCAAGAATATAGGAATTCTTCCCACACCTAGTTATACTCACCCCTCTTTGTAGTTAGATTTGATGCCATCTAGTCCATCAAATAAACACACAACCAAACCAATTAATAAGGTATAGTTACTCAAACCTTTACCTTGAAATAAAACCATACCACCTCCTTCCCTCTTACCTTCTATCTTAGGACCCCATCCTTCTAGCATCACAACTACCTATTCTTCCTCTAGTAAACCATCCCCCTTTTCCCTACCTATGCCTACACCCATAAAACCATCTAGTTTTCCATAATTTTTAACTAACCTATCTACTTCTACTTTCCCACCTATATCCAACCCCTCATCATATAAATCTTCCACTTTCAAATCATTTACCCCAAAACCAACCATAACCAAGAAATACCAACCACCAACTAAAACCATTCCCCCACCTACAACTTCTAGGGCGAAGACTACTTTTAAGAAGGCTCTTATCCCTAAAACTATAAACCCATTACCTATAAAATCTTTGATTGAATCTTATTCAAACATTTTACAAAGGTTGTTATAAACTTATTTTGTTATTTTAACACCTATCAAACAATTCTACCCTTCCAATACCAAACCCTCTTGGTTCAATGATAACTTGATTTGTGCATACCATAGTTCACTTGGGAATGACATGAAAAAATGAAAAGCTCTGCAATCACTTGTTAATATCCTATATGATAAGGATTATCTATTATTAAATGAACCTCTCTTACCCTTATTACCAATCCAATCATCAACTCAACCTATCCAACATTTATTTACACCCGTACTCTCACCCAAGAGTAAGGAGGAACTGAAGTAACCATCTAGCCCATCAAATCCCCTCATACACCTATTCATATGGTTACCCAATATCGATTCCAATATAGAGATAAGGGAAAAGACAAAGTGTCTATTCCATGGACATACCCTTCAACCCCTTAGCCTACCAACCAAACCCAAACATATTTACCCTCACCTTCATAGCCAGTAAAACCCAAGGTATCTATTTTGGGAGCCTCTCCCTCTAACTCTTTTGCATCCATTTAGTGGATAGTGTTGAAACAAATTGACCAAACACTAGTGAAGATGAACCTTTATGAACTAATCAACACCTCACCTCACCATCATTAGGCACTGATAAAGGCTCTATAATCTTTATAGGTTCAACCAAATGACCCTCAACCTCTTGCACCCTTTGTTGGAGCCCTCCAACTTTATGCCTTTATCACCTTCTAGGATTCTAAAATTCCTCCTATTCATCCTAAAGATTCTGATCCTTCCCTCTCCATCATGGCATACATCAATCAAATCCACATCAAAAGGGTAATTATTAATGAAGGAGCAAGTATCAACATTATCTCCTCTCATGTTTATTACCAATGTCATTTGCCTAAGAACATCATGTTGAAAAGCACAATCATCCTTTGCTTCTTCAATGATACCATGGCTAGTACCTTAGGGATAATTGTCTTCCATATATACTTGGGATCTCATACAATTATTGAACTATTTTACATTGTAGAGGGTGAGTTCCAATATAATGTGTTACTTGGATGCCCTTGGATTTGGGCCATGAGTTGTGTCCCTTCTACCTTACATCAGTGTGTCAAATTTGAGCATGAAGGTCAATTTTTTACCATCAAAGCTGACCTAGGTATTTTTGCCTCTTATAATATGACATATCATCCTAATGATGTTGTTATTCCTCCCTCATCCACCTCACCATCAACCACTAACAACACCACCTCACCACAAACCAAAACCCATAACACTCCCACCCATAATAGTGATGAAGCTTTAACTAGCTCATCTATACCTTCTTCTTATATTCCTATAATCCATGTTTTAATGTCTCTCCCTTAGGGAGTATCATCTTTTAGCCTTGGATTCTTTCCATACTCCACAAGAGTATGGGAACCTCAAACATGAACCTTATTATGATCCCAACATCAAAGCCATCATACCTTTCGAGATGCCCAACCATTAAATGAACTTTATTTATGGGGGACTTGATAAAACACTTCTCACTTCTACCACTACCTCATTCATCTGACCATTCACCTCTAAATTCTCTTATCTCAACAAACCAACCTTTGCCAGAGATTACCTTTATAGGTGTGACTGGAAGGGGTTTGGCCTTGGCCTTTATGAATAGGGACCTCATGATTTACCCATAATCAAAACTCAAAAACGTCATGAGTTGTTCAGATTTGGGTTCATACCACCAAAAGAACCCACCTCTCCAAAACCCATCACCACCATCAATGAGGATGATCCATCCTCACCAACCCCACCTCCCTCGAAATTGAAGACTTATATATCATCACATCTAACTTTTTTTGGATCAATACTATTAGTTTTATCCCCATGACCTATCAAAAGGATGGTCAAACATAAACCCTTCCTCTCATCCATTCTAAAATGATAGAGAGAGATAATCCTACCATCAAAACCATATAACATTAGGATGATGATTCCATTCTCACCTACCTCAGTGTGGGGGATTCTTATATTCATACATCCCTTCTTACTAAGAAACAAACCATGCTAAATGAATCCACTATCGATGTCAACTTGGGTACTCAAGATAACCCCTATATCATCAAGATCGACTAATCCTTAAATTCTGTGGATCAACAAGATTAACCTTCTTTCTTTCATGACCATAGCATAAATTTTTATTAGTCCTACCAAGATATGCTCAAAATTGACCCTTCTATTTCCATCCATAACATTTTCACCCACCTTGAGGTTAAGTCAATTTGGCAAAATATTTGTAGGATGCATCCTTGCATAACCCTTCTTATCAAAGAAAAACTTTAGTGTCTCTTATCTGTTAACTTCATTCATCCCATCGACTATCCAAAATGGGTTTCTAACATCATTCCTATCACCAAACCCATAGGGGGACTTCACATTTACATTTAATTTTGTGACCTCAACCTCCCTTTCCCAAAGGATGAATTTCCTTTACTAAACATTGACCAACTTATTGATCTTATAGCTAGCCATGAAATGTTATCTCTCATGGATGGTTTCTTGGGATATAATTAGATCTTGATTTATCCAAAATATCAACATAAAACTTTCTTTATCACCCCTTAGAGAACCTTTTGTTATAAGGTCATGCCTTTTGATCTGAAGAATGCTAGAACAACAACCTATAAATATGCCATGACCTACATTTTTCATGACCTCATCCATGAAATTATAGATGAATATGTGGATTATCTCTTTGGGAAATAAAAATACTATAAGGATCATCTAGCCATTATGAAAATCATCTTCGATTGACTAATCCATTATCATGTCAAGCTCAACCCTAAGAAATGCATTTTTGAGGTCTTATCAGGAAAGCTTCTTGGATTTATCATCTCTCTTCGAAGAATTAAAATAGACCCCACCAAATTCAGTATGATATTGGAGATTCGTCCTCTTACTAACCTTAGGAAACTCTATATCTTTTAAGGAAAACTTCAATCCATTTGTCACTTCATCTCCTAGTTATCAGATAGATGTCAACCCTTTCACCATCTCCTCAAGAAAGACACCTCTTTTTAGAGGACTAAGGATTATCAATAAGCCTTTGATTTTATCAAATAATACCTTCTCTCTCCACATAACCTCATCTCTATAGGGGAAAACAAACTTTATACCTTTACATATCCACTACTAACCATTCCTTAGGGTCAATGCTCACCCATTGTGATGAAAAAATAAAGAGCAAGATATCTACTACATTAACTACACACTTATAGAATATGACACTTGGTATACCCATCTCAAGAAACTTTGCCTTGCCTTAATATTTTTTGCCTCCAAACTCCATCACTACCTTCTTAATAGTAGAACCTATGCCATCACTAAAATCAACCCACTCAAGTACATGCACTCTAAACCATACCAAAACTAGTGTATGGCTAAGTGGATCATGCTACTAGCTAAGTTTAATATTGAGTTATTTTAGTAAAAATACATTAAAGGGAAAGTTATCATTGATCAATTGGACATATCTCATACACTAGACAATCAACTACTTCCCCTTGCCTTTCCAGATGAATTTATCACAACTCTTTCTTTAGAGGAACCCACCTAAAAAATGACCATGTTTTTTGATGGATCTAAATATCAACATGGTTGAGGTGCTAGATGTATTATCATTCCCATCAATGGTGAAACTCTTCCCTTTTTCATTTAAACTTGAATTCAAATTCACCAATAATGTGGCTGAGTATGAAGCCCTAGTCATAGGTCTATAAACCGATTTAGCCTTAGGGGTCAAGATAATCAATGACTTTGGTGACTCCCAACTAGTCATCAATAAATTCAATGGATCCTACTAATGTAAAATTGATGTCTTATAAAAGTAAAAAATCTTAGTCAATGTACTCTTAGAATCATTTAAACATTACCTTATCCAAACAATTCCTTGATATACCAACAAATTTGTAGACACAATGGCTTCCCTTGATTCCCAAATCCCATCTCAACCTATTGAATCTAAACTATTTATCACCATCCATCATTTTATCACACCTTCATATATCAATTTTTAACTTCCTATCATTTATAGTGTGGAAGCATATCCTTTAAAGATTTGATATGACCAAAATTTTAACTACCTTTACCTTAGCATTATTTCTCCCAACCTTTCAAGGAATGCTTGAAGAGTCTTTGTTTAGAGTACCTCTCATTACTCCAAACTAGGGAAATCCTTTACAAACATGGATTTGATGGCCTCCTTCTCCATTGTCTGCATAGTCATGAAGCCTCCCATGATATCAAGGAAACACATGATGGAATATATGGGGGACACTTTAGTAGCCTAGCTATCGCTAAACGTATCCTTCACCTTGGATACTATTGGCCTACCCTCAATTAAAATTGTTGTCATTATTTAAATAAGTGTGTCAAATGTCAATAATATTCTAAATTACATCACATACCTACCATGGCCTTCGAGTATCCAAATACTATTAGCCCTTCTTGTAATGGTGTCTTGATCTTATTAGGGAAATCAATCCTCATTATTCACAATGACACCAATCTATCATTACTGCTATCAAATATTTCACTAAGTGGGTATAATCCATTCCTCTTATCTTGAGAAAAGTCAAAAATATTGTTGACACTTCATCAATCACCATATCATCTACCACTTCAGTGTTCCCCATAAGATCATCATTAATAATGGAAAATATTTGAAAAACAATAAAGTCCAAGGTCTTTGTGATGATTTTGGCATCAAGTTAAGATTTTAATCACCTTATCATCCCTAAGAAAATGGGTAAGTAAAATCCTCTAACAAAACCCTCACCAAAATTCTAACCAAAGTAGTAAGTGCTTCAGGTCAGGATTGGCACCTACACATCCCTTTCATTTTATGGGCCTATCACACTAGCATTTTAACTTCTATGAGTGCTACCCTTTTATCTCTTGTCTTTGGGGTAGAAGTATTCTTGCCTATTAAAGTTAGATTCCTTCACTTCACATATCTTTGCATAAGATCCTTTCTGAGAGAGATTATCATCAAGAATGTTTTTATTAAAGTCTAGATTCCTTCACTTCACATATCTTTGCATAAGATCCTTTCTGAGAGATATTATCATCAAGAACATTTTGTACATCTTAAACTACTTTATTAAAATCACCTTGAAACACTTAATCATCTTTGTGTATATTAAGAATGAATAAAGTGCACTTGCAATAAACACCTGAAAGAGTGAGAATTTAATATCAGAGACCTCATCCTTAAGGAAAACCAACATATAACTAATATGAAGAAAATTAAAAGAGTAAAGTTTGATTTAAATTGGTTGAATAAGGATCAAAATCACCTTACTTTCTAAGTGAAGCTCATCACTTGATCTACGATATTTTCACCTACATTCACCTGTCCTTATCCCTTTGAGGATAATTGATTACATCATAGGACCTTGTGATTATCCATCATAGTTATAGCCTAATCCTAAGCATGGATACCACAAATCTACCCATGGTATGGTTCTCATGGATACTTTTTATTTCTAATTAGATGGAATCCCATGATTAGTTGTCGCTCAAACCACTTTCCCTCATCTATCATTAAACTTTTATGTTATAAGTCTTGCCTACATAAAAGTAGACCTCTAATCCTAAATAGACTTGTCCATATCTAAATCTAGCATTCAAAATCAAATTGGGATACCAAAATATCACTTGGATCCATATCTCTAGCATTAAAGACTACTCCCTTGAAGGATATCTACCTAACAACTAAATTATTTAGAGATAGACTACTCCCTTTAAGGACAACTATAAAAATTCAACTTTAGACCACTCCCTTGAAGGATGGCTAAGTTAACTATGTCAAAACAATCATTTGAAGCTTCCCACATTGATCAACTTCACCAACCTATGAAAAAGTCAAAAGAAAAAAATAACCCTATGTCCAAATCAAAGCAAGTAAGCCATAATCGGCTCTTATATATGGCATTTATATACTTTCCACATTGACTAGTCTACATATCATAAGACATGGAATTGTTTATTATAGTTCCCTGGTCACCTATATAAGGGGCAAGCTAACCCACATCAGGTTACCATATTACCCATTTCTCATTCAACCATCTACCTATCACCTAATTTCCCTTCATACCCTCTCTAAAAATAGGGACTCTAAGCTTACTTGACACAAAGTGATCAAGATACCTTCTTTTTCAACTAGAGCATGATCGTGCAAAGCATTCAAAAGGCTTATTTTTATTAAGTCAATCCAAATTCATTTTTTTAGGCCCTTAACAATGAACACATCATGCCTTTTTCTTACCCTCTATTTATTAGTTTATGTGGACATATATCTCATGATTATTCTCTCTTTTCCACATTTAGTGTGTTATCTAAACCTACTTTATGTGCTTTCATTATATCCCCATATAAAAACATTTCAAACATAATTTTAATTAACGTAATAATCTATGTACATCATCACATTATGAACCATGTCCATAAAACATATCCTATCCATGAACAAAACATCAAAACAATAAAACATCAATAATCAAATTGCCACATCATTATCATTAGAACAATAATCATTTATCATAACATAAACAACATGAACCACATCATATCAATAAACATCATTGACCATGTCACATTACTACTTCTCATGAACATAAAAAAAATTCAAAACATTATCACATCACATCCTAAACAACCATGACTAAATAATCTATCACATATCTATAATACTATCTATACACCACATCATCATATAAGCAAACATCATCCAACAAACCATAATCAAAATAATCAATAACATTTCCATGATCATATATATGAAAAATACATCATCCACTATCTATAAACCCAAACATCACCTAAAATATACACATATTAACATATTCATCATAAGATCAAACATCTCATCACAATCATGTTTCAATTCCCTTATCACCTCATCATATAACATAATATAATCATCCATGATCATCACCATCACATCCATCAATAAATAATGCATATCATCCATGAACATAATCACACACCTAAACTATGGGTCCACATATCATCTCATCAAGCATAGGGCATGAGTAACCTATTATTTAATCATAAAAAAATATTACCATAAACATCCATAAATATTTTATCATGAACATCCATAAACATTACCACATACCTACATTAATGAACCATAAATTTCATAATAATCATCCATAAATATCTAAAAACATAAAGTAAACACAATAACTAGAAAAAACATCAACATAAATAAACATCCATAATCATCATAAAACCTCATCATCATATACATCATAATAAAAGTAACACATGATAATGAGTCTACAATCCTCAATAAGAAATACATATCACAATGTATAAATCGCTTTCTCTCATATATACATCTCACGTCATCAACACATAAGATGGTATCAAAATAAAAAATATATACATCATATACTCATATATATCAGGCCCATGGGGCACCACTACTGCTAGCCCCACTTAAAACTACACATGTACCTACACTACCATCTGGTGGTGGTCCCCTAAATCTCCCTGCTTGACCCACTGTCAAGGCCCACTGTCCTAGAGTATATATCGATGGAGCACCTTCCTAGCTAGCCTTTTAATCTCCATATCAAATATCTATCACTATTACCTCATAATATCTTAACTCCTCAAAGGTGGCTAAGTACCATGTTATAAGAATCATATTAGGTCCTCCTATAGGTGCTCTTACTAGTGTTAAAATTGCTCTTTCCCTTTATCTCAAGCTATCTCTCTCTTGGGTCACTAAACTAAGAGAGATCCTCACCTGATCTTTCTCTCCTATCATAGTGGCCACCTAACCCTATAATGTGACAATCTAACCCTACAAATTGGCCACTTATCCTTATAAGCCTATGATCTGGGCCTATGCCACTACCAGTGCTAACATAACCTATCCATCCTACCTATCACCCTATGTTGATACCCTAGCTATATCCACATCCATCTACTATCTCCTACCATCATCCCATATAAAATTTACCATGCTACATAACCATCCACAATACCTACATAATCTATTGTAGCTCTCATCGATAGCTTCTCATGATCTAAAACAATGTCCTATGGTTGTGGCTTTGGGAGCAAGAACTCTGCATCCTCCCTCTTGTTGATCTAGAGGTAAATTCAAAAAATATCATAAATCAAACCAAAAATTGCACCATTATGTAGGGCCTATTGAGACCTTTCCAATGGTATGAGGAATGCAAAAAATGAAGATCATATGCTCCTTCTGTAGCTAGTCAAAGTTCTAATCAAGCTAGTCAAAGATAGTCACACTACATAAATTGACCATTATATAACAAGTTAAAAATAGTTACACTACATAGATCATCTTGAGATATTTATTATTAATTTTTAATGGACCAATTCTGAGTTTGTATGTGGAAGTTATGACCAGTCAAAGTTGTAGTCAAACTTGGTCAAAGTGATGATGTGGCAGAAACATGGACCAATGAGAATGTGACATGTGGAAGTTAGTTCATGCAAAAATATTGGTTTTATTTTATCATATTAATATCTAATAGATGTATTTGGAAAAAATGCTAGCTACAAGGACCGTAGTTGGTGGTGTCCACTTTTATCTCAGAGGAGGACCCTATCGCCGATAGATCTTTAGAGCATCCAGTTGGATGTTGACAAGTGTTAAATTATGAATGGTCCACATGGTGGGTCCTCAAGCCACTATGTGGATTGACACCACTTAATTAATTCCATTCTAAATCTCAATAATGCTAACTTACCAAATGTTCCATGCTAAATGAAGGTTCCAAGTCTAAGTCACCACAACTTGCCACGTACCAAGCTTAAACTACATGCCATGTTTGCCACATTTCATACCAAGACCAAATGCCTATGGTTTGGAATTATCTCCAATGTGGAATATGCCTTTTAAGTCATTAAAATACCATGGTGGATGTGATACATGTCCAAAACCATGAATCACAATGTGGAGATAAGGCTATATAAAGCCTTTCACATATTATCATCCCACGAATGTGGGTCTTGGGATATGGATACAAACAAACCCAATGTCTACAGATTTGAACTATGGTATTTTGGGTAAAATGATAATTTTCCCACTATCACACCCACTTACTAAAGCACTATTTAAAGTGGGAAATTTTTTAATCAAACATAAGTTTTAGTCAAGGAGCCAAGGGTAAATAGAGAGTAACTAACACTCTTCCTCAGTTTTGAAGTACCTGGAGGCATTCCAAACTTCAGAGTGAACTAGAGATTTGTTATATACTATGAGCTAATTCAAACCATATGTTAAATGATTAGATTTTAGGTCATTTAATGTACTTTTTAATGACTTGAATTTAAGATTTATAGTTTGTGTAATGGCTAATATAGAGACTAGTCTACATATATCCTAAGTTTTAAAGGACTTAGATATCTTTTCACTTCTCAATGTAAACTAGGGAAATATCCTAGACTCAGAGATGAATTAAAAAATATGTTTAATTTATTGTGAAAATTTTGTAAAGTCCAATTTTTAAGTCTATTTTTGAGACTTTTGGTGGGAAATCCACAAGATTGCAAGATTACATTGACGACAGTAAGGTGGAAGGTCTATCCATGGGTTATGATACTTTTTGAATGTCTATTACCAATTTGTATGCAATCTTAGAGTATCCATTTGAAAATTGTGAGGGTTGACCATGTACTCACTTTTCAAGGAAATGGATCAGTTTGTACTATAAGTGAACCCAGAGATGTAGGCATTACCAAACTTTGTTATCAATTGCTTATTATGAGTTGATTTTATTCATGCATTCTTTTTCTATAATTTTGATTATTTTTTTATTAATCATAATTTAATGCATAATTATTAAAATATAACATATTAATTAAAAAATGAGCACTTAAAGGTTTGAGCTAAATATGTATTAAAAATTCAAATTTAGTTTTATTTCCTTGAAGGTTTTGGGAAATTGTGTGATTTGACAAAAGGATCCAAGGCAAACACTTTGCACACTAAATCAGTGTAGAGTTTATGAATCAATTGTATCTCAAGAAATCTTGTGGAATCCCTTACATAAGGCCAAAATGCCTTTGAACTTGGTCAAATGGGATTAGCTCAGTCTCACCATCCCACCTCCCATATATCCATCTACAGCTCTGTAGTGACAAAGTGTGATAATTGCACTAGGCCCACCTAGGCTAGCCCACATATGGCCTTCATAATACATTTCCCACCACCAATCCCTCTAAAGCATCCCTAAACTAGTTAATGTCCCTTGCACCACCACCTACCCTTGTCAATGCATAATCTCTTCACCATCTCAAGAAACCCACTTTATAGTCTATTGGTGCATAGCCATCCCATGGTAGCCCCAAAGGTCTCACCACCCAAATATTCTCATACACCTAGCAATGGAGAAATAATCCCACAATGATCCCATATCACTAATGTGCTCTAAATTCCTAGATCTCCCTATAGATCTAGACTAGTAAAACTAGGGCCCACCCAAATATAGCCCCCCGTAGTAACATCTCCACTAGCACCCCTAGTAACAGGTATGGAAATCAACTATTTCTCAAATCTAGTAGTGTGAAGTAAGATACAACCATCATCATCATCATAAATATGAAGTTTTACTTTGGATCCCTCTATTATAATGGCCCATAACAAACACCACCTACATGAAACTTGGCATGGACTTGATCCTCTCCATATATCAGATCCATGTGGTAGTCCCTTTCCTCACTCTTTATGTGATAAATCATCTCCCCTCAAATAGATAGCCATATAATATGTTGTACATCCTCTAGTATGATGTTCATCTCCCCAATCGACAACATAAATGTGTTTATGGTTGGGTCCCATCTCTTGATAAGAGCCATGATCATAGCTACATACTATGGTAGGTGTTAGTAGTGTCTCATGGCCCATAGTCTAACCTCCTTCATGTGTCTCCACTCATCATTTATCATCCCATAATGAACCTCTATGAAGATCTTAAGGACTCATTCCCTCATCTAAATTTGGTCACATGCCTTCACAACAATCACATTATCATGAACACTTAGTTTTCCAAATCAATCTCACTACCAACCTACACCTACCCTTTCCAACCTATTCCACTCTAATCCTTCACATTTCCCATCTTACATTTCACACTTAACACAAACCTCTACGTATAACTACATAAATTTTAACACCTAAATGCTTCTATCTTCAATAATGTCCCTATTCCACATAACTTTCATTCAAACTACCCAACATTGACCCTAACACATCATTTTCAAGCACCTAAATGCTTTTATTTGCTAAAATATACCCACCTTCCCTTCATCCTATCTTACCTAAATTTTAACTTTAACACCCACTTGATGGACCACTTAAAACATTTCACCTCTTTCACTACCTTTACTAACCTTTTCAATTACTTAAACCTTCATCCTACTTTACCAACCTTACACACTTTAACCTTTCCAAACACTTTAAATAAACAAAACCTTTAAAAACCTCTTAAATAACTTACCAAAACTTTAGAATGCTTTACACAAATTAAAAACCTAAACACTTTACAACACCTTACCACTTTTAAACCACTTTCCAACTTTCAAACCTTTACAAACCCTTTGCCCAACTTCAAAAATTTAACATTTTAATATTTATAACCTTTCAACACTTTCAAAATACTTTAAAAATTTTCCACAACATTAAAACCTTCACCCAAATATAGTATTTGGCAAGCACTTTTTATCTAACCTCCCCCAATGCTTCAACCACCAAATATTCTTTGAACCATCCATGATCCTATAAGGTCTTGTTATCCTGGTGTTTAACTATTAGTGGTCAGGTTTAATTTCCAATGGTCACTGTGTATGATCCCTAGTGGTGAAACCCTATCACCATTTCCCACCCAAACATTCCAAAACAAACCTCCATTCATAAATTAAATTCCCTAGCCTTATTCCCTAGCCCATTACAAACCCCACACACCCTTACAATCTCAATTTCACCCACTCTATCAACAAATTTCACACAAAAACTAAATTAGGGTAAACCTCCCCTAAACACTACCCAAACCAATTCTAATTCACCATCAAACTCAATTAAAATTAATCAATTATAACTTCAAACTAATAAATTCAACTACCTATGAAATTTAAAACAACACCTACCTCATTCCATGATCACTAACATGGTCTGAGCCCTCATCCAACCACTTAGCCATGCCCTTATCCACCCTCCATCTAGTCAACCCTCAATCACCTCAACACACACTCTACCACTCATAATAATCCACCTTATCAAGTTCACATGCAAAACACCAAAACACACTAAGGCCAGAGCACAAACAATAATGATCAAAATGTTAAAAGGTAAAAATGATTTTACATTTTTACTTTTTGTGTCTTGAATTTTTAGGGTTTTTACCTGACCATCGATAGTCAACCCTGGGAACTCCTAACCATCTACGGTTAAGGTCCCTTACATTTTCATATTGTTAAGTACCTCACTTGGGTCCTCACCTTTGGAGATTACCTAATCTCCACCCCACATGAATTTGAAATTCTAGAGATTACCCTTCTTAGATCAACCATTTGACCACATCCACCTCAATATTAGCCATTTTTGACCTAAAATATTTACATGTTTTGTGATAACTTTGCTTGGCCATTTTGATCACACTGACCAACCTTATTATGCTAACCTTTTTCACATTTACACCACATTGTGTGTGATTAGACCATTTGTGTTTCTCAAGGGATCACTTCTTACCTTAGATACCTATAAAAAAATTGACCCTATCTAGAGGACTTAATAATAATGACCTAGTCAGCTATGACCAATGTTGTAGACTGGTTACCCCTATCATATATCCCTTTAGAATCAACCTTATTTTTACCAACATTGGCAACTTTAGTCTTTGCATGATCTTAAATATCGACCTAGTCACATTATGTGCACATGTTTGCATTTCAAATACCCAACCCTTTTTATCACCCAACTTGTGACTCACCATATACTACTTATCAAACCCCAACCTAATTTTGGTTTCACCTCATTAACTCTTGGTTTGAGGGGGAACACCTCATCTAATGCTTAGGGCAATAAAACCTAGAAAATCAATCCATTTTTTCTACAACTTGTTAATTCAAGGCCACATAATAAAAAGGGGTAAAATGTAGATACTCAAAAATTGCACATGATAGTTTTAGATGTCAAAATGCCTTGGATCCCTACTTGACCCTAAATTTAGTTGACCACCTAGTTAATTAAGCTCACTTAATAAATTAACCCTTTAAACACCACTTTAATCAACCCCTTTTTAAACCTATTTTCACCCATTTTCCTCTAAACACTCGATTGTCGATGGTTAGCCTAACTCTTAGTGTTTAGCCTAATCATTGATGGTTAGGTCTTCAACCTAATTTAAAAGAATTTCTAGCTAAGTACGAGATAAACATGTGACAAATTAGTATGTCCACCTTATGTGATGTCAACCACCTATAAAACATCATAAATAACAACTTCCTTCTAGATAATTAGCAAATTCTTCCATCCTAATTAATAGCTTCATCTTATAAAATGATAAGAGTAAGAGATGAAAAGGATCCGCATCCAAGTTATCAAATATTATTTCACATAGGTATCCAACCTTCTTTAAATAATCAAGCAGTAATAATGGAGATCTAAACCTTTGTTAAAGTTTTTCTCAAGGATAAAGTAGTGTCACTCTAGATAAATTGCCCTAGCCTTCCACCATCAACAATATAACAAGTTATAAGTAACTTTGAACTTGTTTCTTTATTTTGATTTCATTCCTAGCCCTCCTGACCTGATTAGACTTGTCTCCTAGCTTCCCATCTCTAACCAGACCCATATTCAAATCCCCACCTGATCATTTATCCAATTTGTAATTCCTTTTTGATCATTTCTGGAAACACACAGGCAACCACTGATGGTCATCTTAGCCATTGATGGTTACCCTATCACCAAAATTTATCCCAACTACTGATGGTTCACCCAATCACCAATGATCACTATGGTAGAAGATAATAAGTTATTTTCAGCCCCTTATCCCAACATAGCCATTTTTTTGTGTTCCTACCTATTCACATAGCTTTCCCTAATTTTTTGAACCTAACCTCAATTATCTTAGCATGAGTATTGACCTACTTTTGATACATTTAGTCATTATCTTTGAACAAACATTTTAATTTATTATTCTTACATGCATTTAATTTCATGTTATTTAATGAAAATATTCTTTCTTTTCATTTACATGAACTTAATTATTGTAAATAATGGATTGACAACCTCCTAGTAAGCATACACTTCTTAAATCTAGCTCACACTAGGCATTCCACTCAACTATTTTTCTAAAAACCCCTTTCTAGTGTCTTTCTTATCTACAAGATATTACTTCCAAGCCAAAGAGGAGTTCCCATCATCATCTAGATCTCGCATGCACTTTTACCAGGTATTCCTTTACACACCCCTTTTACTAGTTTCTTACTTGCTTCCAAATTAAGAAATGAGTGGAAATTAAGAGAAATATAAACATAGAAATAGATACATACTGATTGGGATATATTTATTAGAATAAGTTTTCTTATACATACATTCATATAATGGTGATTCCCAACCCTTCTTCTATTTATGTTAAAAAAAATTCATCATACAAATTGATAGAATATGAGTGATTCAAGTTTAATCTCTACCAAGATTATAGATACTTGGCTAGAAGTAAAGAAATTATTTGAGTGGAATCAAAGGTATCTATATTAGGTTTATGAATACCTAACTAATAGTATAGAAATGCCTAGGCTTTATTTATTGTTTGGTTACAAAATTTGAGGTCAAAACAAAACTTACAATGTTTATTCAAGTCTTTGTTAAAACTCTCATAACCAAGGGAAATTAATTTCACAAAAATCACACACTAAAATCCAAGGAATGGAAAGGATTAGTATGTTGAATAAGGAATTAAGAGTCTCTTTCATGGTCTAGTTTGCTTATTATTTTCTTGGTAGAGATAAAATTTTGTTATGATGTATTACTGAGATTCTTAGTTCTCAAATACCTAGGAGTAAATTTACCTCTAAGTTACCATTTGGTTTTACCTCAAACACACACACACACACACACACACACACACACACACACACACACACACACACACACACACACACACACACACACACACACACACACACACACACACACACACACACACACACACACACACACACACACACACACACACACACACACACACACACACACACACACACACACACACACACACACACACACACACACACTTACACACTTTTAAAAGCCAAATAGAGAATCACTATTGATTGAATATATCAATTGAAGGTCTTGTAAACTAGAAGTCTATGACATGAAATTTTAAAAGCATAAACTTAATGTCATTTTAATTTATAATTACTTATTCAACCTATAGTTCAAGAATTGCCTTAGAATGGTTTTATTTTTTTGGTCCAAAAGCCTTATTTTATGATTACCTTTACCTATTTTGAGTTTTTTTTGGTCCTACCCACCTTAGGTTAAATCAATCATCAATGCATCCATCTCAAGTAGGTTTAGATTCATCCACAACTGATCCACCTATGGTAGACAAACTACTTCACTCACTGTTATTCCACCAATAGGTTGTTTAAAAAATCTAATACCTTACAACTCATTCCTTAGAGTGAATAATCATTCATATAATTATAACTTTAGAGCATAACTCATAAGGATATATAGTGTTCATAAAAACCATATCAACATGAATTTATCTAGTTCTAGAAGGAAGGAATGAACCTTCACCTCTATTTCTTTGAAAAGCATCACTTGAGTTGCATTGGATATACTTAAAAGATTAATGAGGTCTACCTCAAAAACTAACTTAATATAACTACCTTTGAAAATCCATATACAAGTTGGGTTTGATAAAAATTTTAAGAGGATACTTTAGGCTCAATCATATTCTCTAGGTAGGCAACCCCATCTTCTATTAAGCCCATTGGCTCAAACTTGGTTAACTCATTTTACCATCAATGTCCTTGAAGATGTGCATGATCTACCCAGAAACCATTATAATTATCTTAATTCCTTTTATCCCTTGGGAGGTAGGATGCCTAGCTAGTATTATAACAATTCTTTGAGTGAAATAAGAGGTATCTCTATCATTTATTTGAATGTCTTGCTAACAATAGAGTAATGTCTAGGCTTCCCTTAATGTTTGGTTTAAAAATTTGAGGTAAAAATGAAACCTATAGTGTTTATTCAAGTCTTTGTTAAGAATATTTTAACCAAGGAAAATTAATTTGAAAAAAATCACACACTAAAATCTAAGAAATGGAAAGCATTAGTATGTTACATGAGGAAGTAAAAATCTCCTTCAAGGTGTAGTTTGTTTATTCTTGCCTTAGTAGAGCTAAAGTTTTGTTATGATGTATTTCTAAGATTTTAGGTTATCAAATACTCAAGATTATTTTACTTTATAATTCACCATTTGTTTTATCCTAACACACACACACACACCCCCCATTTTAAAATCCAAATAAAGACTCATTATTGATTGAATATATTAATTTTAAGTCTTGTAAAGTAGAAGTTTATGACATGGAATTTTAAACACATAAAGTTAAGGTCATTTTAAAGTTTTCCATATGTTTCAAGGCTATAGGAGAATCAAATATGTGCATAAGACATATTATATGATTCAATTTTTGCCTTTAATTCTCCTTTAATTTAGTACTTATATGTTTGATTTATGATTAAATGACAAACCAGGCTGACATGTTATGTTTTTAGTTGGTTCTTTTCCTCTGTTATGTCTTGAATTAATTATTATTCACTTAAAGGTTTCCCTAAAATATTTTTATATCTCAACTAATTTTTCCATGCAACATAATTCCACTAACCCAGATCCCAAGTAAAGAACATAAGTCACCTAGATAAGTGGATTTTCAAGAGATATCCATGTTTCATCATCCTTCTCACTCAAAGGTAATGTCAATAGAGTTGCTCATATAGATTATCTTGGGAAATTAGATCACTAAGAGATATCATGTGTCATCATCCTACTCACTTAGAGGTTACATCAATAGAGTTTCTCATACATATGTCCTAGTTAAATAGAACACAGATAACCATCCATGTGTCATCATCTTACTCACCCAAAGGTGATGTCAACAAAGTCTGTCATACAAATTATCTTGTGAAAAAAATTTATAAGAGTAATTCATATCTCATCATCTTACTCACCCAAAGGTGATATCAATAGAGTTCTTCATATGACTATCTCTAGAAAGTGAAGTAGCAAGAGCCATCCACATGTCATCATCCTACTCACCTAGAGGTAATGTCAGTAGAGTTCTATGTATGAACTATCTTGGGCAAGCAAAGTAGAAAGATCTATCTATGTGTTATCATCCTACTAACCTATGGCCAAAATAAAAAAGTACAATAATCCATATCTTAGTTACAATTGGAGTAGTGATATGTAAACATGTGTCTCTTAAACACATAAGTAGATAACAAGACACAAATGTTAAGCCTAAAAGTGCAAAAAAGATACATCCATCACATTATGCTAGCTAGGCATCTAGGAGGAGGTAAAATAAGCCAAATGGAAATAAAATCCATGGAAATTGGCATTATAAAATTCAAATGGAAAGAATAGATAATGAATGGAGTGAAAGACATTATTTCCATTATTTTTCATGAATTGGCAAATCAATACATTAAATTCTCAATCCCAACACATCCAAAGTATTATAATTTGAGTTACCATTTCAAATATAATAACATTTAATTCTATTTATCAAGTGCATATTGTGAATTTAGAGATATATTATGACCATAAAATTATAGACTCTTCATATAACAAATATTTTCCATGCAAAGTTTCAATGACCTTCTCATCATGCACTCCACCTTCTGGATATTCAATTATAGGACTAATTAAGTACACTGATGCAACATTTGATTTAGTATATCTCAACCATGGTTTCAAACATTACTCTACTATTTGGGATGAGGTCAAAGCAGTTGATCCATACAATATTAACACAAAGGTATAAGGATGACTTGTTAACAATAAAGTGGTGAGTTTGGATAATGTTTTAGAAAAATAAAGGTAATGCTCTACATTGACCTATTATTTTAATTATTTATGAATGGGAAAAACTTTATAAAAAAATTTAGCATACATAAATCAAAATCCTTTCGAAACATACTATAGTCTCTCTATTCTTAGAAATGTCTTATAGGCAATATATGGTGAATTTATGTCTCCTAGCAAACAACATCTATAATAAGTTGAAAGAATGGGATATAAAACCAAGAAAATTTATGATTCAAGGCCCTAATTCTACTATCCCCATTCTTATCCTCAAATTAGGGGTAAGAATTACCATGGCCCTACTAAATAGAATATATGGTTTCTCAACCATTTCTTATGTCAATGAGATATGGGCCATATTATTGGATACTATCCTAAAATCCAAAAAAATCAAAGCCTTGGGAGAAATTATTAGTTCCAATTTGATTCTATGAATCAAAAAAAAAATAATCTTACCAAATGGTAACTTCTATATGACATCTTATTTGGTAGATGCTATGACTGTAACAATGCATTCAATATATGAATAACCTTGACAACCATCCAAAGAAAACCCAAAGAATAGGATTTGTGATGAATTAAATGTAATCCACATGTACAGGTTCATAAATAAATTGAAAAGGTTGACAAAGAATTTTTACCATATGGTATACCAAGCCATATATGACAAGAACATGCCCATACTATCAGATCCTATAAAGAAGACTATTCAAAAAATGGGCAACTATTAGTTTTATCCTGAATGTACTATAATCAAGATAGAAGGTACCAAAGTTCACCCTTTGTACTTACCCCAAATTGTTATTGATAAATTATCTAAGTAGAAAATTACTAATTAATTATCAATAGTGTTGATGTTGAGTTAAAAATTTAAGCAAACATCCTTCCACCTAACCCCCCTTAGCATTAGCCAAATGTAATATAAACAGTGGCATAACTTTTATTTTTTTGGAAGAATAAGGACACACTATAGATTAAAATGGAACCACTTAGGGATTGGGACCCTAGGAAGAATGTCATGGATCATATCAAGAGATATGAAAGGAAAGTGAGAATTAAGTATGGTCACTAGTCCTATAGTCATGATATTGTGTTCATGAATGTATAAGATGACATTAAGGTTACATAAAGATGCATAGGGTATAAATTACAATGATTATAACATAAAGGATCCAATATGATCCCATAATTATTGAGGAAGATTCTAAGCAGATCGAGAAGGAATAATGGGTTTCTAAAAACTATTCATAGACCTCCTCCTCATACAAAAGCAAACATATAAGAATAAGTTGGCCCATCTGGGAAAACAAGTATTGAAGATATAGTTGAGATTACCCTTACACATGTAGTTGTTATTGCTTCTCTTCAAAACATAGCTAGTAAGGAGAGACCTACAAGACCTATTGTAACAACCAAGATATTTTCCATGTTACCACTTCCTCCATTAACTATATCACAATAAGTAAGCCTTCCTAATTTCTTATCTCATGTTTATATTATTTTTCCTCTTAGGTCATCACCTATTGTGACAATACCACCAAAAATAATGACTCAATATCTTAGGAAACCACCTTCACCACCCATTATTCCTTTAGTGGTCACTACTCTCCCTATTTCATTACCAACTACCACCACTACAATCCCTTCATCTCATAATCCAACTTATATATTACTAACCCTTGCTAATCTTAAATGACAAATTACCTATAAAAGGAAGCCTACAACTCCTCATATCTCACCCAAAAAGGTGGATGTAGAAGGTAAATAGGTAGAAGTTCCCAAATAAGGAGAGGATAAAAGAAAGGGTAAATGAAGATTAGACCCTATTCAAATTTATGATAATGAATAAGAATAAAAACTATGGGTAACTAAAGAATAATGGGTGTCTAAGATAAAAATTAAGGAAACAAAATCATTTGATGAGACAACTAAAATAGAGGAAGAAGATAAATGGATGACTAAAGAGAGTACTTAGTATAGAATAACTAATATAGTAAGTGAATCTAAGGAGGTTGACCAAGCATATGTTAGCTCAATGTCCACTAAATTTTTGTTAGATAAAGAAAGAGATGTAGAAGGGGATGTGTAGTCAAAATTACAAACCTAAATATAAGGGCTATCCTTAACTACAATCCATCTTAGGCTACATCGGTGACAATTGTAACAAACAATGCTTCAACTATCCCCTCTCAGATTTTAAATATTATAATCCCTCATTATTTGATAACTTCCTTAGTTATTGATACTATAATTGGTGTGGTAGATACTATTCATTCTATGTATTCTTTGAGCCAAATAAATAAGCCCTAGGTAGTTACACTGCCAATTTTGTCCATTATAGCCCAATTTTATACTATGGGTCTTCTTACTACTGCTATTACTACTAGGGTTGCGTATACATTAGTCACAAGCTACTTTAAAAATCTACTTAGCACCCCAATGACCTATTCATTCTTTAGTGGAATTAGTCCCTAGTCCCCCAAGACATCAGTGGGAGCACATTTTCTATACATGGTGTCCACTTAAATTTTTGCTACACAAACCACACCCCCTAGGTTGTCTACACAATTAAGAATGCCCATTGGACAATTTTCTTAGGTATATTCCCCTACAATTTTAGTACATAGGGAAATTGGGAAGACTAAATACATCATTGATACACTAACACAAAAGCAGGTCACTAGATGGAGGAAGGCTATACCTCTTTTTCCTACATTAGGGACATATTATCCCATAATTATGCATCTTCTAGGGCAATCTTTTTCTATTCATGTAGTTATATAATAGGTAGAGTATCAATTTTCATTGAGCATTCTGTCATGGATTAAATAGTTACATCAAGAGGAATCAGGAAGGCAAGACCTAGTAATTATTGAACAACTAATAGTAAAATTATATTTTCATAGATAAATGAATACCTTAAGGAAGGTTAAAATAAATACTATGGTTTTAGAAGGAGAACATGTCAAGTTGGAACATATAAAATATATATTATCTCTGATAAAGAGAAGAAAATTAAATCCCATATTTTTGAATGCCACCAGATAGGTAATCAAATAAATGTTCAAAAGTTATGACCAATCAGTTCAAGGGTCATTAGAAAGGATCATTATTTAGGATCCTAAGGAGATAATAGATAACTTGCAGGAGGAATCTAAAAAGCTATATGACACTATTTATTTAATAAAGTCTATAAAGGCTACATCACAACCTAAGTAGGGGGACATGATTTAATTATTAAATAAAATGAATGATATAGATAGTAAATTACACTTCTTAATCCAAGAAACTATAAATAAGGTGTATACTCACTTAAACCTAGTAATAGAAACAAAATCTCCATGGGCCCAAAATTACGTCATTGCCAAAATGGATGGCTTGCTTGATTGAAATCAAGAGATGTAAACTATAGTGAAAAAAATTATGAATAAAGAGAGATAATTAGTCTCTATTTTTAAATATATGAGATTCATAAAGGTAAAAAGTCCTCTTGGGAAATTAGTTCCTAAGCACATTTTTGAGAATCTCCTTCAAGCTAAAATCAAAGACACTCTACATAACTAATGAGGAGATTATGAAACTAGTAAATTTTACTAGGGAAAAAATTATATGAACTAAAAAACTTCATGTGGAGGTTAAAGCTACAATAGTCACAAATATTAAATTGATAAACAAGCTACCATAGTTATTTAAAAGGTCTTTACTTTATTTTGAAGCTATTAATATTGACTTTCAGGCTAGCCATGCATTATATCTACAAATGGAGATAGAAAAGAAATCAACTTCAATAGTAGGAGCACCAATAAAACCTCCTCAAGGTACTCAGTCTCTAACATATACACTATTTTAAACATACACAGGGCCAACATATGTGTCACTTCTGATATTTACTACTACAAATACATTAGTGGTAACTTCTGGCATATTTATAGTGATAGTTTCTATTCTAACTATGACTCATGTTACAACAATAATTTCATCTAATTTAGTTTATATAGATGTTACCTCATCATTTTATCCTTCCATTAGTGCCACATCAACACCCCCTTAAATACATATGTACTTTAATGATTCAGATACATAGGAACTATTAAATCCTAGTTTATTTGACACAAATTATATTTTAATCTAAGAATTCTATTTCTAGACAAGCACCATTGTTCATGCATTCTTTACATGAGAATTATAACAACGTTCTATTTTTAGACATGTAATTTTAAAATTTGTTTAAGAGATGAGGTATCTTCATCCCAAGCTTATATATGTTTGTATCCTCCTGATCCCAAAGGGAGGAGAATTTTGGATATTAAATTCAATAGAAAATTCTAAGGAAAGTTCTAAAATTGGTTTTGATTTGTAAATATTGATTCTTATCCAAACCTATGGATTTATTAATAAGTTATATCATTATGGTATATTATTCTTTAGGCTATGCATGATTTTTTTTCAATATAATTATTCATATTGTCCTATTGCTAATCCAAATGCCTTTTATGTATTAATCATAATCCTCCTTTGTAAATGTATAAATGCAATCTTAAAATAATGGAAACCTTTGATTATATATGATTAATTTTATTATGGTATTATTTAATTGGACTCCTAACTATGCTTTATTGTTGGTGTGCTTACAATAGCTTACAATAGACATTAGTTTTTGATTACTTGTCCAACCTATAGTCTAAGTGTTGGCTTAGAAAGGTTTCATTTTTTTTGGTCCATAAGCCTTATTTTATAACTTACCTTTCTCTCTTTTGAGTTTATTTTGGTCCACCCACCTAGGGTTAATTACATCATCAATCCACCTATCTCAATTAGGCTTAGATTCATACATAGCTGATCCATCCATGGTAGATAAACTACTTCAATCACCACTATTCCACTAATAGGTTGTTTATAAAACAAAATACCCTACAACTCATGACTTGGAGTGAATATTCATTCATAGATCTTGAAAGGTTAAAGGATACATATTAATATTCTCTAGTGTGTATAAAACCCATAATAATAAGACTTGATGCCAGAATTACCATGGCCCTATTGAATAGGCTATATAGAGCCCTATATAACACCCATATGGATGACATTTGGGTCCCTTTATTATATTTAATATTTAAAGGAAAGGTAATTCCCCCATTGGGGTAAATAATAAGTTTCAATTTAAAAACCTAGAGGATCATGTGGCCAAGTAGATAAAAACTTCTACATGCTTTCATATTTAGTGGACACCATTTGTGGGACTGTCAGCCCTATCAAGACCCCTCCTTGTGATCCAAAAGGATGAAAAAAGATTTATGATGGATTTGATCATATTCATATTTAAAAAATATGGGGATCAATAATAGACACCTTCTATTCCATGGTTTATAAAGTAATAAATGGAGACCCAATGCCAATACTGTCAACATAAACCAAGAGATCATTCAAGTCATTATGTGGTTATTATTTCTATATAGAACACATAATCATTAGGGTTGAAGCTACACTAGTGGCCCCTTTCTATTTACCCAGACATGTTCTTAAAAAACTAGTTGAACAATAGATAGCTTATCAACTATCCAATAACATGGATGAAAATTTGAGAAAGGCCAAATTGGCCAAGTATCATAAGACACTCCTCAACATTGGGAGGAAATAGTTCAAAAATTCAAAATAATTAGCCTAAACCTCAAGACAAAGAGGTTATTTAAAGTTTAGACTAGTTGAATTCATATTCTAGGATCCCAAGAGATAATAATATAAAAGATAAACATGTTTAAAAAATAATTCAAATAAAACTATATATATTGTGAGTTTGAGCATGATTCGATCTTTTTAAATCTTAAGGATGATTCAAAAGTCTAGATAAGGATGGAGACTGATGAGATGTCCATGAGGATTGCTTGGATGATACAATATGAACCCTCCATTATAAGGGAGGATGAAATCATAATAGAGGAAGGGGTAAAATCCACTAAGTAAGCTGAAAAATCTTAGATAAAGGAGGAAATAGAGGAAGAAATTGATGAATAATTGAAATCAAGGATCCTTAAATTTTTTATAAAGTTAGTGGATGTAGGTAAATAGGATATAGACACTAAGATGCCCTTAGTAACAAGTTTTACCTTTGTTTTCACATCAATGGTTACCAAAACTCTAACACCTTAGGATTAAGAACCACACTGACTAGCCCAAACTTTAAAAATATAGTGTCTCAATAAATTTTTGTGACAATCCCTTTATAGATAGACCTTTCTACCCAATTATGGTTTTAAATAACACAATGTTTTGAAATAGAGTCACCAATAGTCTTATTTAATGAGTCTCCTGACCTCAAAAATATGTACTCAAGATTCCTCCAAACACTAATATGTTTAAAGAGAATATGGTCATCCCATATTTCTCTTCACCATTCACATCTCCCATTTATACTCCCTCATTATATCCCTAAATACTCATGCCTCCACCACAAATAATGTCACCCCTTACCACTCAGTCTTCTAATCATACCTTTTCTCAATACTTGATAATGATTCCCACATGGATATAACAAACACAAGTAGAGTAGTTATCCACACAAGACTTGGTTATCACTGAGGATACCAAGTTAAATATATAATTTTATGAGACCTGAAATAAAATTAAAAGAGTGAGGATAAGAAAAATAATAACATGAGGAAATCCAATTGAGTTTATAATAAAAGAAGAGTTAATCTCACTAAAAAAGAAGAGGATATCTAGGCCTAGAGATGAAGATGAGATCTAAGAGGACCCTATTTCCATGGTTTATTATAATAGAGTATTCCTAAATAATATGTTTCCTAGCATAATAAAAACTAACAAAATATTGGAGGCACAAGGAAGGATAGATCCCCCAAAATATACATTGTAGAGTTATTATAAGACCATTTATAACACTGTATGTTTTATACATCAATAAAGGGTAGAGTCACAACCATAAAGGGGAAATATGGTGATATTTTATGAGTAAATAAATATCCTAGATGCAAATTTTCACTTCATTAACAAGGATGTAAGACAAAATCCATATTACATCTCAATCTACTACAATTTCTAGACATCATTTTGACACATAATTATGTGATAAATAAAAGGGCTCATCTCATGGAGTGGCTTAAATAGATCCATTATTTGGTAAAATAATTAAAATAAAAAATTAAAAGTATGTAAAAATAATTTGAGATATACACATTAATGAAATATACATACAACACTTGGATAGGTAGTAACTAGGCCATTTTTGATAATTTGCTTTAAATTACTTACAATAGTTTCAAGACAAAAGTTAAAATATAATTATTGGAAGTAATGATCAAGTGATCAATTGATCACTTTTGATAAGGATAAATTATCACAATAAGAATAATTAAATACTTCATTTATGACTTACATAATGTTACACATGAATTTTATGGATAAACTATTATTATTGTTAAAATTACCAATTATCAATTTTGAAGCCATAGAGTTAGATTTTGTTGCATGTATGACTGAATACAAGAAGATAAAAAATCAAGAGTGATTGGATTACTATGTATAATATTCATCCTCATAATCTCTAACTTTGAAAACTATTCCCCATTATCCTAGATTTAATATATTCTATACTCTAATAAGGCATGCATTCATTACACTTTTGTTCAGTACACCTCTTTTGTAGGTTCAGTCAGAACCAATTGTAGTGGTAATTATAGTTACATATTCAAGTACTCAAATAAACACAAAAATTTAAATACCACTCATGATAATTTCCATGTTAATAGCCTTTATTTATAGTATTTTTAGTCAGCTATTTCCAATTATAGTCCAGTCTAGTTTGAGTGTAGTCTCAACTACCATTTCTACTTAGACTCAGTAAAGTATAAATTTAAGTCTAATTTTGATAGGATTATTTATATACATTAATATATAAATTAAAACTCTTTTATAAACATTGTATATCATGTAGATTTTTCATGCTGAATTGAGAGTCAACCTTATTTTAAACCTTATAAAATTGGATTTTTTTTAAAGATGAGGTGAACCCATCCAAAATTATTTATACATGTATTTAAATTATTGTAAATGGAGGATAATTTAGCAATTAATGCAAGATAAGAAAGTTCTAAAACTCTTTTGTGAGTTTCTCTGAATGTGTTGTCTCTTCTAATTTTATGTGTTTTCATTAAAGAATTATCATTAAGTAAACAAACCTATAGTAGGGTGTGTATTTTTTTTAATTTTAGGAATTAGATTAAAAATTATATTAATCTTAATGAATTAATTGGTTATATATCATAATTATAACTTGTTAGTGACATTGGATATGCATAACAATCTGGTACTAACAACATCTTTGATTGTAATCAGTGAGTTATTATGTACTTATTTGATTAGAATATTTATTGTGTTTAAATGTGTTATGTTTTTAAAACTAACCCAAATAAAAAATTTATCCTTGACACACACTCACATTAGGGTAGTTAGTCATCTTGGAAGGGTTTAATATTTAAATGGATCATAAATCCCCTACTTTTCTTCCCTAAATTTTCCTCCTTTTATTTTTTTGATAAGGTCACCTTAGTTTATATCCATCAATCCACCTCACGTAGATTTTATATTGAGTGTTAGACATATTTCATATTTGAACCATTTGAGGTAAATTACCATTCCATTCACCATTTTTCCACCACATGGTTATTTATAAAACTAAGACCCATAACTCGTGCCTTGGAGTTATTTTATCACTGATCTTAAAATGTTAAGGACCTTACCATAAGAATATTTGGTATGCATAAAATACACATCAACACATCTCTTCTACCTCCTAGAGGATGACTTATTTTACACCATTAGCACTAGAATAATTGTTACCTCTCTAGATGTTACCTATAGAACTACCACCTCCATTGAGTGAAAGATTTTTATATCTACCTATCATCATTATGATGGAATTTTTGTAGTTTTATTTAGTATTGGACTATAGGTTCATGTTTTTAACTATCACTAATACTTCACTCATGTTTCCATATAATTTAAAAAAAAAAATCCAAAGCTTGATTTTTTATATAAAAAAACTCTCAAAAATCCTCTAACAATGTTTTTTATTTCCAAAATATTTTAATGTAACCTCTAAAATTTATACTTCTACTTTCCTTCTTAATTTTATTTCTCATCCCATGGATCTAACCCTATTTAATCACTCAATGATATCCTAAGCTACATAATTCCTACTTGAGGATCTAGTTTGGGTAGGATGTTGGGTTTCTTTCCTTTTGACCTAGTTCCATTAATGCCTTATTATTGTGTAAATATAAACCACACATTCTCTCCATTATTTGTGTAGCCTATTAGTTATTACTCCCTTTATTCATTGTGATTTTAGTTATCTTCTAACATCTCCCAATACACTTAATTATATCTATCTTCATGGATGTGTTTTTCATGCATGTGACATCTTAGGGTCTCTTTCTACCCATTTTTTTTAGTTGATTCATGTTAATGATAATGATTCCATATTTCATGGTAATTTTTCTTGAGACATAGTACCTCCATTTATTCCTATGACATTCTATTACAAAATCATTTATTTCTAGTGCCCTCTTCTCAAGGTTGATACCCTACCTAGCCCTTGTTATGTGGGTAATGGATTTAATCACATATGAGATACTCCACTCTTTTATTTATTAACATTATTTTCACCCATAATGTAAGGTTATTGATAAATTTAATCCCTACGGATGTGATAAATTTTACTAGTGCCTTGTCCACATAATAATATGTTATTATTAAAAACTTTAGGACACAACTTTATAAAACTCTATTAATGAATGTACCTATGAATTTATACAATTCCATTAATGAATGTACCTATGACACATTTCTAAACTATATCTTGATTATTTAGATATAAAACATCCCCAAGAGTCCAATCTATCTCATGAATATGTGTTGAAAATCAACTCTTTAACAAGCCAAAATCTATTCAAATAACATATTAGGTAATTCAAAAAATAAATATTTATATAATAAGTTATATAGATATGTGTCACATCATATAAATAGATAAACTCTACTCAATGACTCCTTTGGAAATTCTAGTTTTTGGTGGTTGAACCACTCAGAAATATAATGCGAAAATGGTCTCCAAAACATGTGTAATGAAATTAATTTACTATGAGAGTATAATCATATCAATAGATAAAATATGATTTTATAAGAGCATGATATTTAAATATATGATGAGCCACTTCAATGGGGAAATATCCACAACCTTAAAATAAGAATAGAATTTACAATATGATGATAAAATACAAAAAACTACCTCCTATATATACCCTACTTATGTTATGCAAAATTACTAGGTTGACCTTACTATTAATATGAAGATAGAGAAATGATCATTAACTTAATTAAAGGTTATGGTAGTCACAATTTAGAAACACATATCCCAATACACGCTATGAATTAATGGCATATCAACATATTTCAACTCTTAGATAATTTAGGATCTCAAAAATGAAACTAAAATGGTACCTCATTTTGTCGTTATGCCATTAAGATTTTGAGCCAACATGATTTACCCACCCAATACTGGCATATCAACTCCTAGTAGAAACTCATCAAAGGTATACAATAGGTTACTTATGGCCCTCATGAATTAGTTAGTTTTAGACAATATTTATGTAATAAATTAACATAAATAAAAATAGAACTCACTAAAATAGTCAACAATGAACACCATAACGCACAAAAGGTGTAGATCCCATTAAATTATTTGAGTACAAACAAGAGTCTATAACAATAGTTATAAAATCATATTCTACATCTCAAAGTATACTAACAATATATCTATGTTGAACATTATTTCCAACTATTACATTTTGACAAATATCACTTGATCTCTTACTATGCAAGATACATTTTAAAACCTTACCTTATCTTATTTTCTCTAATTTTGGAGAATTAAATAGGTCTGATTTAATTTTTACATATATTTTTGGCCTAACTAAATGTGTATGGTTATTTTTATTAAAATTTAATTGGAATATATTTATTCATAATCCCTTTTGGTGAATCTACATTATCTTGCATGCTTCTTACCCCTCTAGGGTTAGATTTAACTTCATATTGTGATATATATGAATTTCATTAGGGAGTTTGATGTTTTTTCTCCCATAGGGTTAGATATTTATTAATATATTATGGAATATAAATTTATCTAATTATTCAAAAGATTATTCCATTGCATGCTATTAGATCTACTACCCAGATCTTTTACTTTATTGATTATAATCACTATGTTATAATAAATTTAAAAAATTCTATTTTCAAAGCTCAATGTAATTTCCAAAAATATGATTACTTATGTGCCTCTTATTAAGGTTTAATTTAGAGTTATGTTATTCAAACCCTACCCATTCATTATATAAATTATTATCAAATATTTGTCTCTATATGTGATACATCTCTTGTTATGTTTAGGTACTCTTTGTAAAATATAAATATTATGTATATAGTATGACATGATTTCAAATGTATAAATGTATATGGTATAATATTAGAATGTTTATCCTTTTTTTTTTTTTTTAATGTTATTATTTTATAAAATTATACTATTCATGTTTAAGTATATGTCAAGTAGAAGTTATAAAATGTTATAATATATTGTAAGACATGTAAGGGTTTCATACATTTTTGGTATCATTTAGTGTTTATGTCTTTCTCACTTTTAAAATGGTTGAAGATCCTTATGGCCTTATGTAGGCTTGTCTTGTTCCAATATAGATACTTTTCAATGTATGATTACTTATATGATATGAATAAAGAATGTAATTATTCCCCTTAATGTTCCTCAATATCAAGGTGGATACAGTCAAAGCATTCATCTTATTATCCTTCAAGATACATAATTCCAAGTTATATCTAATGATGGGAGATACAATAATTTACTTGGGAGACATTGGATTCATGATAAGAGAGTTGTTCCATATAACTAGCATAGATGTTTAAAATTAATGAAAGAGGGGATTTTTTATACATATCACATAGATGACATGATTTTAGATTTTACAAGATGATTGACCCTAAATATAATATAGTATCTAATTTGAATAAAAAATAAACAATTATAGTGGAATAAAGTAATGTATTCTAATGGATCGAGTAACAACATTTTATATTGGTGAATGTAGTAATACCAAGGATGATAACAAGGACAATGATAATAAATTTGATATCATAGATGAGAAGTTATCCAAACTAACTTTTAAAATACCATGCCTTGGGGTACATAGAGATGATATGGGTGTACTTGATCTTATAGTTATTTATATAACTCTTAAATATTATGGAATACCAACCCAAAAACCATTAGTTATTAAATTATAATCAATTTATGTTAAGGATAAAAGGCATATTGTGGATGATTATTGTGATACAAGAAAGAAAATAAAAAATACCAGTCTATAAAAAATACCTTAGAGAAATATAAATTTAGACTCAAATGTGCACAAAAGATGGGATATAATGGTCAAATAATAAGAAAAACATAAATAAGGTATAAAATAACCTATTATTCCAATTGCTCATCCATCTAAGCAAGGAATCATATACAATAATGAAGTTAAAATATTAAGATGATATAATTCAATAAATAATTTTAAAGAGGATAATGGATATTTATAATATTTGAATCATGAAAATATTATCAAAGAATCAATATTAAATCTTCATGATCAATTCAAGAAGTACACAATGAATCATTCTCAAGAGATGGATAATATTATGTAAATCACTAATTATGTGTATATAATATCTCATGTAAATAAAAAATAAGAGGAATTAAAAGTTATAATTCCTAAGTTAATTGATCAAACCACAATGTATGAGATAAAATATCTTGATATTACAGACACCTAATTTTGGTCTAGGGGTATTTCTAAATGTTAGCATGCATTATTTTCTGGTAATTATGTGTTTGTTGATTATAAATTCATATTAGGCTCTTATTGTTGAATTTTTTGTGTGTTTTGGGACTTGTTTTATTCATATTCATCTTATTTTATCTCTCCTCAAATTTTCTTTCTCATTTATTGTTATGTGTTTTATATATTTTGAATGGGATCATACAAGTATGATCCTAATTGATTAGGACCATAACACTAAAATCCTAGTTAATTTTATTTGTGTGTAACTTTAACCCTTTAACTTTGTTCCCTGATTTTGTGATCCTTTATTTTCTCTTTCTTGCCTATTCTGTGTTGACTTGCATGCCAATAGGGTGCAAATTTGAGTTTGATAAGTCTATAAATTTACATGCATTAGGATAGGGTAAGAGATGCTATAAAAACTAACAATAAGAAGTATATATTTTAATTAAGAGTAGAAATTGAAGTTCTTATAGTAGAATTTAATTTTAAGTCTTCACATTGAAATGCCATTTGTTTATGCCTAATGAAAAGTTATATAGATATTAGGGCTTGTGTTGGGAATTCAAACATAGATGAATGGAAAAATAATTACATGTTTTATTATTTAAAAGATTTTTTTCATAAGTATAAAATTGATTGAGTTTACATTAACTTTACATATGCAATTTTATATAATATAACTCAAACCCATTATTTACACATGAATAAACCATCTATTCATACAAATACCTCATAAATATATTTAATCAAACATGATTAAGATATTTTAATTTATTATAAAAAAAATTATAATAGAATAAACTATGTTGGATCATAAACCCAAAAAACCCTCGTTGATCCAAAGGGGACCAAAATATACATGTAAGAGTGAAAAATCATTATCTTTGATGAAACCACTACAACTTAATATGATTATCCACATATAGATAGATGTTATATTATTTACACCCATGTTACTAATCGTATTGTTTATATATATTTAATATCAACTTTTATGTGTGTGTGTGTGTAGATTCATAGTTGGTTGGGGGAACATCTCATGATCGCTCTAAGGGAATTTTAGGTTCATATACATGCATTATTTTAAGTGTTATATTTCATGATTTATTCTATCATATTGAGGTCTCATATGATCATATACATTGTTTAGTGTACACCTGTGCATGTTTAGTGATTCTATGCATACAAATGTAACACTATACTTACCTAAAATTTAGTAATTATTTGTGCTTAGTTACACAAGTGCTTGGTTTCCTATGTTGATTTTATTCTAAAATGGTTGATGTGTTTTCTCTACATGCTTACTAATTGGTGAGCCTCACTTGTTTTCCCTATTTTTATGTCACCTTATATGTTTTTTTATTGACATGCCTATATTATTTTACCTATGTTTGATATATGTCCCTTGTCTTCATTGTGTACTTTGAATCACATGTTTGTGGTTTTTATTTTTGTGATATTGATTTATCTACATGTATGACATTATTTATCATATTTTCTATGTGTATGGCATGTTTACAGTGTGCTTAGTGTGTATATATATTCTTACTCTATTTAATCTATGTTTTCATATGATTAGTTCCATGATTTATATCATGCATAATATTCTTTAATGTTTTTATCATCCATATCATGATGATGTTTGTAATAATTTTTCTATGTTTACATGATTAAAATCATACATATATTAGAGTCAATGCTCCTTGCATATGTGTTTCTTTGATATATTTGTTGTTAGAATATTTATATTGGAGCATGCCATTATTTTCACTTTATTGATTAGATGTGGACCATTAGAGGCATATTAGTAAAATCATTACATTTATTATATCTTTCCCATTAAAGGGCATCATAATTATATGTTTGTGTTGACTATAAATTTATTTTATTGGCCAAATTATTCATATTAGGATTATAATGCATATGTATATCTCACTTGGGGGCATGATATTCCTACACCTACATTGACTATAGCTTACCATCTAGGGGAAACTTATTCATATTATTAATATATGACTTAGATGAAAACACACATGCACCAATGTCCTTATTACATATGTGATTTCATGATGAAATTAATTATATGACCTATACCTAGACACAAATGGGCCAATGTCCTTATATTACTTAGTTGACTTAGACCCAAACACATATGGAAAAATATGTTTATTACGTACATGTTTACATAACAACAATATAATTATATATCAATTATTTTTTTATATGTTATATATGGTAAACATAATACATTTAATTTGAGATATGTGATTCACAGGGTCATCCCACATCTCAAAATGGGGGCATTTTATCCTCTTATTTCATCTTTAGTGATATGGTGGTACACAACATACTTTCCCTTACTCCTACACTTAGAATGAATAATGTGGGGTTATGTATCATATGTTTCCTTGTTCCCTAATTTTGAAGAAATAACATGTTGTTACACAACATACTTAACTTGGTATCAATATGAAACATTATATAACATAAATTCAAAGATGTGGATTTCATAATGGCAACTTTGTAGTTTTACACAACTAGGTGTATTATTTCTTATTTTTATTTTAATTTATTTTAGTAGTTCCTTGATTAAAAATTTATATAAATACCTATTTAATTACATAAATTTACAAAATATTTTCAAGGACATGGGTTTCTCATATGCTAGACATAGGATCATGGATGCTTATTTTAGGATATTCAAAAAATTTCATGGTGGAAATAAGGTAACCTTTATTGTCTTTTTACTTTCATATCATTACCAATCTTATATTTACTTCAATAAATATTATAGATTTGACTATGACATATTATATGAGCTCTTATAGGTAAACTTGCCTTTTTTACTTTGATATTTAGTCATGCACACACATCAAATTGGGAAATTATGCAGATACCTAGTTTTGGTCTAGGGTTAGTTTTACATTTTATTTTACATTATTCAAGGGTAATTTTATATCTGTCAATTATCAATTCACATTAGGCTCTAATTGGTGCATGTTTTTGTGTTTTGGGCCCCATTTTCTTCCTCTTATTGTTTTTTCTCACTCCTCTATGATTTTATCTCCATTTCTTATTTTTGAGTAATTTGTAACTTTTTATCAGGATCATACCATTATTGTATAATCAAAATACAACATTAGATATGTTTTGATTTAGTAAGCATACAAAAATTTCATAAAATTTAGAAGGTGAAATGAGAATGAAATTCTCATTTAATTAATCAAACCTAATTATTTCAAGTTTTCAATGATTTATGTCTTCAAATTCATAATCTTGCATTGATTTACAATAATGGAATATTTTATATTATGATAAGGAGATTCAAAGATTACTATTTTCCTTGGTTATTTTTCAAAGGAGCTCTAAAAATTTAGATAAGTATAGAAACTCTCAGGAGTGATTTGAATAGTGTGTTCAGCCTCAATCTAATGGTATGATCCTTCTTGTTTTAACAAAGATATCTAGCCATAAAATCCTCTAAAATTTTATGTCAAGAATGATTTTATATAAACATGATGGTGCCATCCTAAAATTTCCTCACACACCATTAGATTAGTCACTTTTGGGTGAGGACCTTATGTCACTTGATCAAAGCCTTTAAATACCTTTGAGAATTCAAGGAACACATGGGAAAAAAGGGTTGATCAAAGATTTACCATCATTATCTAGTTGCAAAATTAACACAATGATATTAATTTATTTGGTCCTATTTATTATTAAATTTAAATTTATTATTTGAAGGCATACACCCTAAGTCCCATCATATTTCTCATGATGATCTCTAGTTGTGAATTAATGAACATCCAAAGGTTCAATCCTCTTCTACCATAAAGAATGATGTGGGATTAATAAAGGCCTCATGCCATTAGATCAACATTCCCTAAATAATATTCAATTATTCATTTATCCAAGACCAAGAGGCTGAGTATTAAAATTGAACTATAGATAGACACAAGTGGGCTAACCTAAAATGATTATTCCTTCCAAAAATCTTGTGCTTAATTATATATTCACTTTGCAAAAATTGTGGTTTAAATTCATTACATGATGATAATTAGAATGTAGTTGACATGAATACAGTTTAAGCATTGAATTAACTACAAAATGACATGGGCACACCTACTCAACTTAATCAAGTACACAAGTATGTCTACTCTAATAAATGTGAACCCATGTTTTGATTTAATAAAAATGCATTTCCACATAATTATGAACAATAAATCCATCATATCTGGAAGGAATGATTGAAAAAAATTAGAAGACTTGCAATCAAAACTCTCAACTAATCTTATACTTAACTATCAAAGTCTTAAATATTTTTCTCTCTTATATTCTATTATATGTTTTAATTTATCATTTTTATTAGGATGTTTATTTATTGAGATTTATAATATTACTAAAATTTAAAATTTAGATATGATCCCTTATTATTTTTATAGTGTATGGATATCTTGAGCCCTTATTGAAATAAGAGTGTAATTGTGCATACCTTCTACAAGTAATAAAATATAGTATGGATCTTATTTTTTTCCCTTAACCTCTCTATTAATGATGTAACTCCATTTATGGGTTTTGCCTTTCCCATTACAATTTATTATCTCTATTATGATATTTTCCATTCTTGCATGCTGATGACATTATGTTCAAAAAGATAGGGAGTTTGCCACTTTCTTATTATAGTGCATCACTTTCATTTTATATTTATTTATCTCCCCTTTTACACTAATTTTTTTATTTTTATTGGTAAATTAACATTAGAATAGGAAACATACCCAAATATCTCTATAGGTTCTCTACAAGGATCAATCCCAATCTAAGTAGAGATCCCATGTTTTGGTTATTTTTTAGGTGCAATTAAGTGGAAAAAATATATGATTAAAAGTTTTGTTAAGCCCAACATGACCCATTTAAATTTCATACTAATATTTGTGAGGGTTTTAACCTTCCTTAATTTTGAATAAAATACAAATCCCTTGGCGACTCCAATGAATAACTCCTTAAGTCATTAGTTAAGTTATACCTTGCCCCCCTCTTTCCTCATTTATTTGATAAATATTGTGATGAGATCTATAATATGGTCAACTAAAAAACTCTCCCTTTTATTCCTTATAATTATTATAGTACTCTAAATATTAGTCAATGAAGTGATATTCCTAAAATCACTTTAAAAACTCTTCCTTCTTTTTTTGTGATCCATGAGGATCCCCACAACTAATTTGATTAGAAGGTATTAAATTCTACTAAATTTTTTTGCACATCTAAGAGCTCTTTGAGATATTTCTAATTCAATTTGAATGGGGTCAGTCCAAAACCATATGTAAAAGTTATGGCCTACTGAAGGTAAATCAAATAGGTAAACAATATGTAGACAAGGTATAGAGATGATGTCATCATGCTAACTGGACCTATACAAAATTATAGATGGACCTATCATAACCTACCACATAGACCAATTAGGTAGTGATATGTAACAAAGAGAAATAAAATGGGTTTATTTGTTTTGGTCTTTGGTCTTTGATAACATACCTATTTATTCATGGGTCCCACACTATTTTTTAGTTAGGGGCTTATCAACTAGTTGGTATCCTCTTTTTGTAAGGATGGGGACCCTAACGCCTCTTTTTCACAACACTATGGGAGTGTTTTTGTATATAAATTGATTTAAAAGATTTCCTAAAATGCATGGGGGATTAAACTCCTATAATTTTCAAAGCTTGGAACCTAAGGATAATTGGTGTGATTTAAAGCCACCATGTGGCATCCTCATAAAGAATTAACTATTCAATAACCTTTTAATCACCCAAAATATCCCCTAAGGTAATTGTTGACCATTTTTTGCCCAATAGGCCAAAAAATTGGTCCCCCTTCTTTTTTATGCTATTCTGAGCTAGTAATTTTGATTTTGCATGAGTCTTGCAATTTTTACAGAATCTATAGGATTTCTATAGACTATGTAGGTGTGTATTTTGACAGAAGAACTAGTCAAAAGTTACAAAGTTTTACAAAGCTTCTTTGGGCTCTTGTCTAAAGAAATTCACAAGGAAGGTTGGAATCTTTGAACCATTAAACCATTAAACTGGTTTAATGCCTTGGTTCAATCGGCAAGTTCATCGCTCAAGTTCAACATAGAGTTCAACACTTTGGTTCAAAGCTCAAGTTTATCGACCTTGATTCATCCCTTAGTTCATCACTTTGGTTCAACAACTGAGTTCAACAGTTTCAATTCAATGCCTCAATTCATCGCTTGGTTCAATGAGCTCAGTTCAATGCTTGGTTCAAAGCCTCAGTTCAACAAATGCTTGAACCATTGAACTGGTTTAATATATTGGTTCAATAGCTGGTTCAAAGGAGCGATTCAACAGGAAAAGTTCAAAGGCTTGTTTTAAAGCAACATAGTTCAAATGAATGGTGTGCAGTGTTGAACCATTGAACCATTTTGGGTTCAAGCAGTTGGTTCAAATGGTTGGTTTAAAAGAATAGTTCAAACACTTGGTTCAAGTGGTAGGTTCAAAGGCTTGGTTCAACAATGGAGTGGTGCACAGTGTTGAACCGTTGAACCATTTTTGGTTCAATCGATCAATTTAATGGCTTAGTTCAATCGGGCAATTCAAAGGAGCATCCCAAAAAGTGAAGGATAAGTGCCCTTGCAGAGGGTAGTTCCAAGTTTAAGAGCCCTTACGGAGGGTAGAGAACACTTCAAAGAGAAAGCCACAAAGGATGATTTCTTTTAGAAATTTTTCTAAGGCAGTCGGTAGAGGCAAAGAAGAAACCCTTCGAACTTTTTTTCTAAAGAAATTCCTTCAGACAAAAGTCTAAAGGAATTAAGAGAAGGCCATGAGTAAGAAACCCAAAAGAAAAGGACTTTAAGGCAAAAAGATAAAAAGATTGAGACAATTCTCACAGACTTTTTGTCTGAGGGAAAAAGGCCCATAGAAAAGGCCACAAAAAAAGCCTGTAGAAAAGGCCTGAAGGAATTTTCCAAGGATGGTGACGTCCCCAAAGCCATCAACTTTAAGAAGATAGACTAGCCATTGGTTTTCAAACTGTGATGAGCCCGCGAATGTCAATTTTACACTAGGAAAGCCAGAGCATGGAAGGTGCCAAGTGGTAGCTGCAAAAGGCTTTGACATGATTTTTTAGGAGTAGTGGAATGTGCCACATGTCCCTTATAAGGCTTGGTGGAAGCCAAAAAGTGTCATCCTCTACAGTCTCTCTCTTTTGTCCCATGAGAATTGTGGTGGGCCCTGGATGAATTTCTAAAGAAAATAGAAGTTGACACATGTCCTCTTCCACAGGACCTTTAAAGGGTGCCTAAAGCTTCCATGAGTCAAGCAGATGTTGCCATGTGTCTTGCCCATTTTACAGTGGAATGTGCCACATGTCACTCAATAGAATCAGTGGAAAATGGCCAAGACAAGCAGTGAGAGCCCAAGGAATGCGGTGACCTACCAGAAGATAGCCCCTAAGGGCTAAAGGAGCTAAGAAGAGACAAGGTAAGGAAGAAGACAAAGTGTAGGAAAAGACAAAGTAGTCCAACTGGTGAAGAGAGGTGAGTTATTACTAGATGGTCATCAAATGGTGAAAATAATGAGTGGCACAGCCCGCTTTCTCCATTTGGCATTTACGAGGAGACAAACCATAGTCTGTTTGTAGGAAGGGAGTAGTCTATTTGTAGAAAAGAGGCACAGCCATATTTTTCACATTAATGTGGAATGCCTAAATCAAAGTAGGAACTGACAATCAAATGTCTCCCTCTTCCAAAGGCTCAGAGTGCACATGGGCTAGCTTGCAAAAAGAGTGCCAAAGTCTTTCCAAAAAATTGCCAAGTTACCTTCCTCTCTCTATATATTGTAAAGCTTCTCATTTGAAAAAAGGATCCATTTTCTTAGCCTTAAGGCAAAACTCTGCCCAAAAATCTCTCGAGGCTTGTAAGGCAAAGCTCTGCCAGATTTTACCTTAAATCAGGACTTAGCATTTTTACCTCTATCTGGACTTACACTTTAAAGTATATGTCTATGTTCTTCTTTTGTGTTAAGTCATTGTCTTTCATGATTTTCACAGATCGATTACAACATGTCTAGTGCATTGTGAAGTCTCTTTTCTGTAGGTCTACTAGAAGTGTCTATAGAAAGAATATAGGTGCATGTGAATAACCTGTCAAAGTGTGTCTCAGAACACATTTGCTAGTTCCTTCCTCCCTGTATCTCTATGGACCCCTGACTCACTTAAATAGAAGAGTTTCCCATGTCAGATGAAGTGTATGGGCATTTCTTCCTGGTGAAAAGTGTATGTTTAGGCTAGGTGGGTCAACTTTTTTGGTGTATCACCTTTTCATTTTTAGGCTTAGGTTCTATTTTGAGCATCTCTCTCTCCCTTTTTACCCCCCCCCTTTTTTACATTTGTTTGTTAGCAATAGGAGAAACCAAGGCCTAAAAGATACATCAAAGGGAGCTATCCCTCATCTAGAGACTCTCCCCTCTAGCTTCACAGGTCCCACAGGTGAGAGGGGAGTTTCCATAGTTGCGTGTGGAAGGGCAAGAGCTAGGCATCTTGCCTTGGGTGAGATCCACTATGTCAATAGTTTTTGGCACACCTAATGGGATCAACTAGGATAAGTTGTGTCTAAAGAGTTGAAGACTTTTTGGTGTGTTCTTCAACCAACTAGCCTTTAGAGGCTTTTCTACCAACACCAATGGTGACTCTAAGTTGAATTAGCTGGTTAAATAGCCTGGTACCATCAAGAAATCACATTTTGTATGTATAATTCCTTTACACAAAATCATGGGCCTTGTATTCCTTCATATTACCATGATCAAGCTCAAAATGTTCATGTAATCCCCTTAAGCAGCTCTCCTAGTTGCCCTTCAATGATAAGGGAGGTGGCATTGGAGTTCAAGAAGTAGGTAATGGAAATAGACAGACTAAATGAGCAGTATGGTTATTAGCAAGAGCTAATGTACAAAGAGGCATGTTTGTTTAGGCAAGCTCAGGCCTTGCAATCCATGGAGGAAGAGGTAGTAAAATGGAGGAATCCATTAATGTAAGGCAATCAACCTTGTGCACCCCCTCCTATCCTAAAGAAAGCACCCTCTTGTGCATTAATCCTTTCTATCAGATAGCACTTGCTCACTCGAACTCATCTAATGCATCAATCAACCCTGATCTTGACCCCATGCACCTAGCCTTCAAGCATCAAAGGGAACTAGAACAACCTCCCATGGAGATGAACCTTCTAAATTTCTTAGATCATGAATGTTCCTTTGGGGGGAGCATTATGAACCAACATATCTCTCTCAAAACTGCTCCTACTCAACATGATGATGTTGGTGACCTCCAAGAAAGACTCTTTTAGGATAATCTAGCCAAGCAAATTGAAGATTTAGAGGCTAAGATGAGACTGCTTCATGAAAGAGAGTTAGAACTTTTAGACCTTATGGAGGAGCCCCAAGACCTTGGAGAAAACAAAGTTGCTGCCTGTTCACAGGAGCAAAATTCCAATTCTAAGATCTTGAATTGGAAGAAAATAGTAGAATCATGGGGCAGGAAGGAAGAGAAGGGTTTTTCTAAAAATATTGAAGAAGATGAGGCTGCTCCTACTCATGATGATGCTGGTGACCTCCAAGAAAGGTGATTCCAAGAGGATATATCTAGAAGAATTATAGAGTTGGAATCCAGAGAGAGATTCCTCAGCCAAGGTGTGATTGACAGTTTAGACCCAACGACGCATTCCATGTCTAAACACACGCCATCTACACACCTCCAAGAGGGCTATCAGGACACACCTGATATTGATGAAGTGTTGACCAAATGGAAGGAGGATAATCATTCGATTCTAGCTCAAGGACTGCCTCCTCTTCCACATGTTTTTTCCACTTCATCCCTTCTCAAAGAGGAACCTGTTCTATAGGAGGTGAGTGAGGAGCATAAGATCCAATCTGTAGTTTCCCAAGAGGATATCATGAGTGACAATAAAGAAGAAATCCTCATTAAAGCTTCTTTTGAAGACACCATCAGTAATGGAGAAGACACAGGGCATGCATACATGCGGATGTTTCAGCAATATAAGGAGGAACATAAGCATGGTGAGCTCCCTCTTCCTTTATTTGATGAACTTCCCTGTTGCTTTAATGAGGAGGATGATTACACTGAGGAGCCTGAGTTGGAGAAGGATCAGGAGGATATCTTTGAACATCTAGAGATCTTGATCTTTGAGGAGGAAAAGGAGAGGCTGGTCTCCCTTGAAGAAAGCCTTAAAGAAGAGTTTTTTGAATAAAAAGGTGATGTTCTATGGGATGAGTAATCATTTTGTGATTCCATTTCAGACATCACAATAGTCACCCTTCTTTAAGAAGGCCAAGAGGGAGCAGAGGATGAGTTTGGTAGGATCTCCAATGAAGCAGAAGGAAATAGGTCAAACCATGATGCATTATAGAGTGACTGTGCAAATCAAAGGGCTTATGGTGATGAGCTAGCAGCCACAAATTTCTTGGTGATATGCACTAGCATGAAGGACCAACATTCAACAAGCTTCTATGAACAAAATGAATACATGTATGTTGGAAGCATGTTTGAATCTGATCCACTCAGATATAAGCCAATCGAAGTGACAAGCAAGAGGATCAAGTCACCAAATCTCCTTTTCATTTAGCCACTTATCTGGCACCATAAGTTTCCTTTCTAGGGAGGGGACTTGAGAAGTTTTCCCTTTGACCTAGGAGGGAAGCAAATACACCTAGTTATTTATACATAGTAGTTTGCTTTCAATTATCTTTCCTACTTTCCCTAAGTTCAGTTTACACAAGTAGTGTTTTTAGTCTTGTGTGTGCTTTTCCCTTGTGTCTGGGGTAAAAGCTTCATGTTTGATTCTTGGATCTTTGGGGCTATTGCTAACCTTTCTTCAAAGCTGCTTCTGACTCTGTGCCTAATGGACTAGAAGGCAACTAGTCCCAAAGCATAACAGGCATGCTTCCCCTAAGAGTCACTAATTTATTGACCATTTTTTTCCTAACAGGCCAAAAAATTAGTCCCCCTTATTTTTTATGTTGTTTTAAGCTAGTACTTTTGTTTTTGCATGAGTCTTGCAATTTTTATAGAGTCTGTAGGATTTCTACAGACTCTGCAGGTGTGTCTTTTGACAAAAGAACTAGTCAAAAGTTGTAAAGTTTTACAAAGCTTCTTCAGGCTCTTGTCTAAAGAAATTCACAAGGAAGGTTGGCATCTTTGAACCATTAAACCATTGAACTAGTTCAATGCCTTGGTTCAATCAGCAAGTTCATTGCTCAAGTTTAATGCAAAGTTCAATGCTTTGATTCAAAGCTCAAGTTCATCAGCCTTGGTTCATCACTTGGTTCATTGCTTTGGTTCAATAGTTGAGTTCAATGGTTTCAGTTCAATGCCTCAGTTCATCGCTTAGTTTAATGCGCTTAATTCAATGCTCAGTTCAAAGCCTTGATTCAACAAACACTTGAACCATTGAATTGGTTCAATGGATTGGTTCAACGACTAGTTCAAAGGAGTGGTTTAATGAGAAAAGTTCAAAGGCTTGTTTTAAAGTGGCATAGTTCAAATGAATGGTGCACAGTGTTGAACCATTGAACCATTTTGGGTTCAAGTGATTGGTTTAAGCGGTTGGTTTAAAGAAATGATTCAAACACTTGGTTCAAGTGGCAGGTTCAAAGGCTTGGTTCAACAAAGGAGTGGCATGCAGTGTTGAACCATTGAACCATTGAACCATTTTTGGTTCAATCAGTTAGTTCAATGGCTTAGTTTAATCAGGTGGTTCAAAGGAGTGTCCCAAAAAGTGAAGGATAAGTGCCCTTGCAGAGGGTAGTTCTAGGTTCAAGAACCCTTGTGGAGGGCAGAGAACACTTCAAAGAGAAAGCTACAAAGGATGATTTCTTTTAGAAAATTTTCTAAGGTAGTTGGCAGAGGCAAAGAAGAAACCCTTCAAAATTTTTGTTTGAAGGAATTCCTTTGGACAAAAGTTTGAAGGAATTCAGAGAAGGCCGTGAGCAAGAAACCTAAAATTAACGGACTTTAAGGCAAAAAGACTGAGACAATTCTTGCAGACTTTTTGTCTGCAGGAAAAAGGCCATAGAAAAAGCCCATAGAAAAGGCTCGAAGGAATTTGCCAAGGATGATGACGTCCCAAAAGTTGTCAACTTTAAGAAGATAGACTAGTCATTGGTTTTCAAACTATGACGGGTCTGCAAATGTCAATTTTACACCAAGAAAGACAAAGCACAGAAGGCACCAAGTGGCAATCATGGAAGGCTTTGACATGATTTTTTAGGAGCAGCAAAACATGCCATGTGTCCCCTACAAGGCTCGACAGAATCTGACAAGTGTCAGCCTCCATGGTCTCTCTCTTTTGTCTTGCAAGAACTGTGGTGGGCCTTGAATGAATTGCTAAAGAAAATGGAAGCCAACACATGTCCTCTTCTACAATACCTTTAAAGGGTGCCTAAAGCTTCCATGAGTCAAGTTGATGCTTCCATGTGTCCTACCCATTTTACAGTGGAACGTGCCACATGTCACTCACTAAAATCGATGGAAAATGGCCAAGGCAAGTAGTAAGAGCCCAAGGAACACAGTGACCCACTAGAAGATAGCCCCTGAGGGCTGAAGGAGCTAGGAAGAGACAAGGAAAGGAGGAAGATGAAGTGTAGGAAAGGACAAAGTAGTCCAAGTGGCAAGGATAGGTGAGTTATTGCTAGATGGTCATCAAATGGTGTAAATAGTGAGCAGTGTGGCTTGCTTTCTCCATTTGGCATTTATGAGGGGACAAACCGTAGTCTGTTTACAGGAAGAGAGTAGTCTATTTGTAGAAAAGAGGCATGGCCATGTTTTTCAGATTAATGTGGAATGCCTAAGTCAAAGAAGGAACTGACAATCAAATGACTCCCTCTTCCCAAGGCTTAGAGTGCACATGGGCCAGCTTGCAAAAAGAGCACCAAAGTCTTTCCCAAAAATCACCAAGTTCTCTTCCTCTCTCTATATATTGTAAAGCTTCTCATTTGAGAAAAGGATCTATTCTCTTAGCCTTAAGGCAAAACTCTGCCCAAAAATCTCTTGGGTCTTGTAAGGTAGAGCTCTGCCAAATTTTACCTTGAATCAGGACTTAGCATTTTTACCTCTATCTGGACATGCAATTTAAAGTATATGTCTGTGTTCTTATTTTGTGTTAAGTCATTGTCTTTCATGATTTTCATAGATTGATTATAGCATGTCTAGTTCATTGTGAAGTCTCTTTTTTATAGGTCTACTAGAAGTGTCTACAGCAAGAATATAGGTGCATGTGAATAGGCTGTCAAAGTGTGTCTCAGAACACCTTTGCTAGTTCCTTCCTCCTTGTATCTCTATGGACCCCTGACTCACTAAAATAGAAGAGTTTGCCATGTTAGATGAAGTGTATGGGCATATTTTCCTAGTGAAAAGTGTATGTTCAGGCTGGGTGGGTCAACTTTTTTGGTGTATCACCTTTTCATTTTTAGGCTTAGGTTCTATTTTCAGCATCTCTCTCTCCCTTTTCACCCCCCCTTTTTAACATTTGTTTGTTAGCAGTAGGAGAAACCAGGGCCTAAAATATACATTAGAGGGAGGTAGCCCTTATCTAGAGACTCTCCCCTCTAGCTTCGCCAGTCCCACAGGTGAGAGGGGAGTTTCCATTGTTGTGTGTGGAAGGGTGGGAGCTAGGCATCCTACCCAGGGTGCAATCCACTACGTTGATAGTAATGTGGACTGATTTCCAAGTAGGGGAGTATAATAAAGTTCTAAGGTGGCCTCATGACCATGTTATAATGAAAACAATATTCTATTTAAGATATATTTATTTTAAATCCTAACACATGTGGTATTATTTTCCAAATAAAAGTTTACAAGATCATCCAAGGTAAAACATGAGGATAGTGATTCAACCCTAACACCTCATGCAGGCTATTTTTGGGTCCTTACCACTATATTATGCCCATTTTTAGAAAATATGTAAAAGCCAATATTTATGCTTGATTTTTGGGCTTAGAAGTCAAAACAAAGGCATAATAAGGGGATTCAAACCCCTAGTCTTTGGAAAAATATAAGTGACTTAGACAATATGCCAAATAATTTGAATCAATTTTATAATTAGAACATTTTGTTTGAAGAGTAATTTTTTTAGCCCTTGGAAAAGGAGATCAAACAAGAAGAAGCATTTAAATCAAGAAGACTCTTGAAGAGAGAATACTAGTGGTTTCTTGAGACTTATTAGAGGCAAATGTAGACATTATTGTGGACCAAACTGCATATTTTGATAAAAAAATTGTATGAAAAGTGATTTTGCAACATTAATGTATCAATTTGAGTGTTTTTTAGACCCAAAGACATATCCCAATAGGTGTGAACTCTATTATTAACTTAGGTTTTCCATTTTCTATATTTTTATTCATTTACTTGATATTTCTAATCAGTTATAACTTGATTTTTTAACACTTCAACCAAATTTTCATGTATTTATTAGAAATTGAGAAAAAACAAGTTAAGTATTTGAAACTAGTAAAATAGTGAGTGTTTTCATAAACTAACCATTTTGGATTAAGTTTCGTATCATATTTATTGATCAAGGATATTATAATGCTATTTTTGGATTTTCAAGTTTCTATTTTACATGCTAACTAGGTGTAAGTCAAAGCATGGAGAATGATTTCTTGAAGAATATAACCTAGAAATTATGAAAAATGTGCAAGTCAAAGATAAAAAATGGAATATCCTAGGGAAGAAACACAATAAAAAATGGCCTTCCATCAAGATGTTCTAGAGATGAAGGGCATGATGGAAGAGTTATACCGAGAAAGGAAGAAAAGAAGTGAAGGTAAACAACAGGAAGAATCTAATGGTAAGGGCAAAGGAGAGAAACCCCATAAATCTCCTCTATCATCTTCCAAACCTTTTAGTCCTTTGATGATAAATAAAATAAAAGTTCTTATTATGTCTCTTTCATTTTAAATCTTGATGTTAAATTTGATTTGAAAATTTATAATAGAGAGATCAGAGTAAATAAATTGGATCATTGGATCAATCATATTGAAGTATATTTTAGGGTTAAGAAGATTATGTATGAGAAACAAAAAATCTAATTAGATAATCTTCAGTTGGGTGGTACAACACTTATGTTGTGGGAGAGTAAGACACAAGAAGATATCTTGAAATATTTTAAAGTGATTTCTTCTTGGAATGAATTTTTTTATACATTGAAAAAGAAATTTTATCCATTGGGTTATATGCAACAGGATACTATGGATTGGTAAAACTTAAGGAAAATTAAGGGTCAAAGTGTACAAGATTACACTTAAGAGTTTATAAAAAGGGATTTGGTTTTAGGCATTCCCATTTACACTCAAAAGACTCTTTTAAAGTATATTGGTTTGTTACATTGTTATTTATGGCATACAATAATTATGTTTAATCTCACTAAATTTGATGAAGTTTATGTCCAAGTTACCCATATTGAATCACAGGGTAAAGTGACTAAGGAAAACTTCACAATGAAACCTAGTAAACTAAGTAAATCACTTGAAAATAAAAGTAAATGAAAGGGTAAGATGAAACGCACTTCCATGGTTAATAAAGAGGATGGGAAGAATTTTATTCACATTGTAAAAAAAAGGTCATGAATATGATAAGTTTTGGAAGCTCTATCTATAACTTAGGATAAAAAGGTTCAGGAATAATAAAAGTAATAAGAAGACTATTGTAACAATCCAATAAGATAATAGATTTGATTCAGGTGATGAGACCAAATTCATTGTTATGGGTTGGTATGGTTCATCTTCTTACTCTTATATCACTAAATATCATATTTCCCATTCTTATTTTAATTATAAGTCTATTCAAAATGAAAATGAAATAAATGAGCTTTTACACATAAGGATGATTTATAAACATACTAAAATAGATATTATTTTTTATAGTGGATCACAAGATAATCTCATTTTTGAATAAGTTGTCAACAAATTGGGAATTAATTATAAACCACATTCTAATCAATACCATTTGGGATGGGTGTGTGATGAGGCAAAATTACAAGCCACTAAAACATGTAAAATTAGATTTGTAATCACCTCTAAGATCATTTATGAGGTAGAATTAGATGTGTTTCCACTTGATATTTATGGCATTGTACTTGGAAGTACATATTTGTATGATAGAAAAGTAATCTTATATAGGGAAGAGAATGAATATTTTCTTGTAAAATACGGGATTGAATACATTATAAGGGACCATTGGATAAAGGTAAATTTATCACTTGTATCTAGAGGACAAATGAAAAGGCTTGTTAATGCAAGTAAAAACTTTGTACTCATAATTGTAAAATTTAAGGATGATGATAAATATGAGGCTATATAAGGTTATGATCCCAAACATAAACATGAAATAATTAATTTAATATCTAATTATGATGATATTTTTTAGGATCCAAAAGGTTTACCTCCAAAAGGGATATATAACATGAGATACAATTGAAATAATATGCACTTCTTCCTAACATTGACATGTATAGGTTGTCCATGGTGGAAAATGAATAAATCAATTAGCAAGTTCAAGAGTTGCTTGAGAAAGGGGTAATTCAACCAAGCACCTTTCCATGTGGTTCACCAATTATTTTAGTGCCAAAGAAAGATGGCACTTGGTGAATGTGCATGGATTTTCAAGCATTGAACAATATAATAGTGAAAAATTACTACCCTCTTCCTCATATTGATGATCTATTAGATCAATTTAAAATTTGTGTTTATTTCACTAATTTAGACTTAAGAAGTGGTTATCACCAAGTTAGGATTAATGAAGATGATATTTGTAAAATTGTATTTAAAACTAAGTAAGGTCTTTTTGAATGGATGGTTATACCCTTTGGGATTTGTAATATACCTACCACCTTCATGAGGGTTATGAATGATGTATTTACACCATTCATAGATGATTTTATTATTATCTAATTAGATGATATTTTTATATTTATTAAAATTTGAGAAGATCAAATTAAACACATTAGGAAAGCCTTAGATACATTATAAAAGGATAAATTGCACTTAAAGATGTCTAAATGTGAATTTGGTAAAACGTCTTTGGTTTATTTAGGCTATGCAATAGGGGGTGGTGAATTAAAAACTTATCCCTCAAAATTTGAATACATGATGAAATGGCTTAGGCCTAATAATGTTATAGAGGTTATAAGCTTCCTTAGGGCAGTCCAATATTGGAGGAAGTTTATTTTTAACTTTTTAGTGATTACATCTCTTTTGTATTCTTTTACAAGTAATAAATAGGTATTTTAGTGTGGAGGCAAGCACCAAAAGTCACTTGATTCATCAAAAGAAAATATAATCATAACCCTAGCATTATCACTTATAGACTTACAAAAACCATTTAATATTGAAATTGATGCAAGTGATTATGCCATGGGTGTCAGTTTAATATAAAATTTAAAACATGATTGTTACCATTCATAAACCTTCATAAGTGTGCTAAGGAACTATCCTAATTATGATAAAGAGTTGTATACTTTAGTACAAAGTGTAAAAAAATGAAAGCATTATTTAATGGACAAAGAGAGAATAATTCACATGGATCATAAACATTTGAAATATCTCTAATCACAATCAAAACTACAACAATCAAGGCACTTTTGGTGGTTGGGGTTTTTATAACAATTCCTCATCATGATAAGGTATAAAAAATGTACACAAAATAAGGTTGATGATATGATTTCAAGTCCTCCTATTATTACACCTATTCTTTTACAACATATTTATTTGATTCATGAAGGTTATAAAGAATAATATGATAGAGATGTTTATTTCAAGGATGTTTATGAAGATCTAACTCATGGTAATAAAGTAGAATAATTGTAATATCACTTATATGATGGATTAATTTATCATTTTGTTAAACTTTGTATTCCACAAGATGAAAGAGTTTATGTAATTAGGGAAGCACATACTTCTCTTATTTTTGGTCGTTTGGCATTGGGAAAAAATTTAAAAATTACAAATATAGTTATCACTCTTAGATGTATGAAAATGTATCTAATTATGTAAAAGTTTATCTTCTTTATTCCACTAGAAATCCTAGTAACATGAAGTTGGGATGTATACCCCACTTATCATACCAACCCATCCATAATAAAGTGTTTATATGGATTTTATCAGAGGATTTCCTATGTCTAGAAAAAATAATGACTAATTATATGTGGTTATGGATATATTTACTTAAATGTGTGTATTAGTGCCTTATAAAAAATAGATAATGGGCTAGGAGACTACACATTTATTTTTCAACAGTGTTAGGGTTCATCTTGGTTTACCCACATATATTGTATCTCATCAAGATTATCAATTCTTTGGTACATTTTGGTCATCTTTGTGGGACTTTATGGTCAAAAAAATCAAGAAGAGCACTTCCTTTCATCCAAAAATCGGTGGGCAAGAAAAAATGGTTAATCAAACAATGGTACATTTTATCCAAGGGTATTGTAGTTATCATCCCATGATATAAGATGAACACTTGTGTAATTTTTAACATGATTAAAATAATTCCATACATTTTTAAACACAAAATTATCCTTTTGAGACTTATTTTGGTTATTTACCTAAGTCCCACTTGGACTTCACTTTTGGATAAGAATCAGTGGTGGATGGACATAAAGATGCAGACAAGGTAAAGAGGTTCATACATAAGATCCAAATAGTTAATCAAGGTGTCTTAAATTAATTAGAAAATATCCAAGCCAAGTATAAGAATAGGCATGAAATCATCTAGTTGATTATCACTTTCAAGTTGGTGATCAAGTATGGCTACACATTAAAAAAGAACACCTTAAAGGTGAAGGTAAAAAACCCAAACCAACCAAGTATGGTCCATTTAAGATTTTATAAACGATTGGTAATAATTATTTTTTATTAGAATTACCATCTTACATGTATACATATTTATTTTTAAATGTTGAAAAATTGAAACTATATGAGCCTCCTATGATCATGGATCAATGTGAGAATGTTCAAGTTCCTTCTGTTGATGATTTTGCTCTTGAATATCTTGATGAGTTATAGGAAAATATTATTATTTATAAGAGGGTGAGGAATTCATGAAGGGCTGATGTTGAGTACCTTCATATGTGTCTAAAAGGGATGCATCTAATCAAAGCACGATAGACAAAAACCAAAAAAGTGAGGGAGCTATACCCTTAATTATTTTTTACATAAAACTAGAATTTTGGTGGTCCAAAAGTTTATTAGTGGGGAGGAATGATCCAGGATGATCCCCATAATTGATCCAATTAGATGGTGTCAAATTATAATGTAAATTTATTCATATTAAAGAGTTTATTTATATATTTCCAACATAATTTGAATGGTGTCAATCTGACATTGTATGCTAAAGTTATGGCCTACTAAAGGTAAAATAAAATAGGAAAACAATATATAGACAAGGTACAAATATGGCATCATCATGTTGAATGGACCTATACGTAATTTTATATGGACCAATTATATCCTTACACATGGATCAATTAGGTAATGACACATGGCATAGAGAAATCAAATGGGTTTTTTTGTTTTTTGTCTTTGATATTTGATAATGTACTTGTTTTTATGTGGGGGACACACTATTTGCCAATTAGGGGCCCATCAACTGGTTAAGGTCCTATTTTTGTAATGATATGAACCCTAATAAATTTTATTCACAACATTATGAGAGTGTTTTTGTATACAAATTGCCTATAAATCCTTCTCATAATGCATGTGGGATTAAACTCCTATAATTTTCAAAGCTTGGCACCTCATGATAAGTGGTGTGATTTCAAGACACCATGTGGCATCCTAAAAAACCAACAACCATTCAAGAACCTTATAAGCACCCAAAATATCCCCTAAGGTATAATGAATTGAATTCCAATAAGGGGAGGATAAGGAAGTTCCAAGGTGGCCTCATAACCATATTAAAAAACAAACAATATTCTATTTAAAACCTATTTGTTTCAACTCCCAACACATGTGGGATCATTTCACAAATAAAAACATTACAAACATATCCAATGAAAAACATGTGGATAGTTATTCAAACCTAACACCTCATTCAATCTATTTTTGGTTCCTTACCACTATACTATGCCCATTTTTTGATACCATGTAAAAAATAGTATTTATGCTTGATTTTCATGCTTAGAAGCCAAAACAAAGGTGCAGGAATGGGATTTAAACCTTTGGTATTTTGAAAAAAGATAAGTAACTTAGCTAATATGACATATAATCTGAAATAATCTTAAAATGAGACCATTCTATTTGAAGAGTAATTTTTTAGCTCTTGGAAAAGTATATCAAGAATGTAGAAGTATTTTAAGCAAGTAGACTCTTGGATAGAGAATACCAATGGTTTATTGAGACTTATTATAGGTATAGGTAGACATTTTTGTGGACTAAAGTGAATATTTTGATTAAAAAATATAAATAAAAGTGATTTTTCATCATTAATAGATCGATTCAAGTGCTTTTCAGACTTGAAGACATAGCCCAATAGGGGTGAACTTTGTTATCAATTTAGGTTTGTAATTTTATCCATTTTTATTCATTTACTTACTATTTCTAATCAATTATAATCCAATGTTTTAATAATTAACCCATTTTTTCATGTATCTATATAAATTTGATAAAAACAAGTTAAGTATTTGAAATTGGTGAAATAGTGAGAATTTACATAAACTAACCATTTTAGATCATTTTAGAGGTGGTTATATTAGTCTATAAGTGTTGGAGGTACAATCACTAAGAGGAGGGTGAATCAGTGATGCTAGATAATCTAATTCATTTCCAAAATCTTAAATATTCAACACACATCAACTTGATTAGGCAACATAAACATGAAAGCACATACATCCAAAGCATACATAAGAGCATACATCACATGAACACATCATATACATGAGAAACACTCTTGTGGGATAAAACCCACTAAACCTTATAAGATGGAATACATTAATATAAAATAAGATCAAAAATTTAGACCATCACCAAATGATTAAGGAACACCCATCCCTTAGTTTAGTGAGACACCAATCCCATAAGGAGCTACTACCCTTATCTAGTTGAGCACCCACAACAACTAGACCTTTAGCAAGATTTACCTTAAAAGGAGGAACTAACCCCTTAGGAAACCAAGAATACACTCAAATACCTTTAATAGATAATCTTAAATAACTATTACTTCTCTTCAACTAATGATGACCACTTTTGTTTACACTTTTCACCTTCACTCTTTCACCCAAATAGTATCAAGGGCTCGCTTGCTCAATTTGCCTCTTCTAGGCTCATTAGATCCAATGACCTATGTATCCATATACATAAAAATGATTAGATAAAAATTATTTATCTTATTTTAACTCTGATGGTCCTCACTAACCTATACCTTCTCTTTCAAAGGTTCTCTCCTTAGATTTAATCCACACTTACAAAACTAACCCAATTAATCTAGTTAGACCTTGTACTTATACCACTCTTTTCCTTTAACACATCTTGGTCAACCAAGATACTTTAGATATTTTAAAAACACTTAAAATAGGTATATAAACATGTTAAATGTGTGAACCATACTCTTCATATGTTATTCATTACCTCATTATCCACAAACCACTATTAGGTTTTGGTGAGACCTAAAACAATTAGGCCTACATACTCACACATTACATGTGAGACTACTTGGACCACATTCATCCTTTACCAATTATTTAAAAACTTTAAACCTATTTAAAATATCCCCTTTATTACTACCATATGGGTCTATGCTATATGGAACACTAACTCAACACTCAAAGCTACCAATTAGGTCTCCTCACTCTTTAGGCATTCATACATAGAAAACATAGTCTCAAACTTTTGAAGCAAATACTCAAGTATTTCATATAACCATATGATTATATCACATGGTTGAACCCTAAATCACCTATTATATACCTTTATGTTATTTATACACTTCAACACAAGCTCTAAGCACTCAATTTCAACTCTCTTAGAATGACCACTCAGATTGGTCACACACAGTTAAAATATAGTTATACTATTTTGACTCTCCATATATAATTAGGGGGAAAATATGAAGTTAATTTAATTATTATAAATATTTGAGACTTTCTTGATATATTCATATTTATTTTTTCCCTTAAATATACTTAGAACACCTTTAACTTACCTTTACAAGATGGTCACTCAAACTGCCAATGTATTCAACAAGCATAGTCAACTTCTAATAAATTATTCCTAATAAATATGGATCGATCAAACCTCCAAATTCACATAGATAGTATTCATGGATTATATTATACTCTCCAATAGTTATATCATCTTAAAACATCAAAAAACTATAAAAAAACAACCCAATTATCCTTCTCAAGTCATTTATAAAACATGGTCAAACACATAGTAAACATAAGAGATTAATATATTTGAATATACAAAAATTAAAATTTAAGTCCTCTTCAATTTTTATTTTTAAATTATCTTGAAATTCATTTTAGATCAAAAGATATAATCAAAATATTGAGCACAAGTTTTTCCTTTGTTGAATTCAAATGCCAACGGTCACTATGTAAATGTTAAACGTCAGACATTTTGACCTCATCTTGTGTATCATGTAAACTTTGAATAAATATGCATCATCTATCTCCTCAAAATTAGCCTAGTATTTATCTTGCAATCTCATTATTAATCTTCAATCTGAGCTCCTATGATTGTGCTACTTGGTAGCTATGTAAGATTTTTTAGCACATTGACTATTTAACTATTTGCACCATTGATCTCTATTTGTATGAGCACCTGTGTACCATTGATTTTCTATCAAAGCTTAAATATTGTGACACTTATCACCAACATGTGCAATCTTAGATGCTTTGACATATTGAAAAAATACACACTATTAGATCACTACTAATAAGATCATGTACTTTGTTACATTTTTATCTAGTTAGATTAAATGATCACCATTAGATCTTTGATCTATTTAAACACTGACCGTAGATATTCAATAATGCAAATTTGGCTAAGCATGGGAAATTAGTGAATTCTACTTAAGAAGCCAACTTTACACCTTAATAAATTTTTTTACACTTAACCTCATGACCTAAAATTTAAACCATATGATAAAATCTCATAGGGTAATTTTTACATGTATCAAACTACTCTTGAAACCTTCACATGTGTGAAATATTATTTCATCAATCTGCTCACTCAGATTTATCTATCAAGATGACTACTTGAGCTTAGACATTCATACGACTATTTTTATGAATTTCATTCACTTTAATAAGAAGTCTAAGAACTCATAACATACTATAGGGTCTTTGTAACATGAACATATAATCAATATCATCCATCAATTGCATCACTAAGTCAAACACTCTCTAAAACATCAATATGATTAATTTGTCATTAATGCACTAGTACCACATGTTCTCTTTGACATCAATGACAACCAAACATCAATGCCCATGCTAAAAAATAAGATTATATCATTAAAAACCTATATAAATCCATAATTTCATAGAACCTAATGTGGCCCTTAGGTTATTAACTTCTTCCATATAAGGAAAAACTAAGGAATGGTTCAGAAGCATGACTAAAGATTTAGTTTCAACATGGGACAATTTGGGAGAGAAGCTAAATAATCTATTCATAGAAAGGACGGGCAATTTAAATATTATTAAACATAACTAAAATCAAAAGGGTTGCTATATAAAATATTCATAACTTTGATCTCAAATTTGAAAGGACTTGGAAAGAATCCCTCCTGATTTTAGGCATCAATTAGGGATTACTTATTTATATTATTTAAGAGATTTTAATTCAAATATTTTATCTATGATACAGACATTAGGAGGATAAACACTTAAATAATATTGTGATTTTTATATCATTGTTAAAGGATTCCTAATACATGTTATAATTATGGATCCAATCATGCCAAAATCATTACTTCCCAAACCCAATAGCCCTTCCCCAATTCCCAATAACAAAAGGCTCAACCCATTTACCCATTGGTTGAAATAAAAGAACTTTTAATGAAGGTATCTAATGAATTATTTATTTTAAAAGAATAGATAACTACCAAAGACCTACAATAGACTTATAATGATGATAATAAAAAGTTTTAGCTCAATCATTGCCTAAGCCTTTTCTAATAATTCCTCCACATACTGAAAAGACCTCACATTATATTAATCCATGTTTTCCCCATTCCTCAAAATTCATATAAATAAATAATAAAAGGGTGGGAATCCTAACTTATTTCTTTAGGAATTAAATGATACATGATGGGCTTTTCCTCTAACATGAGTATGGACTAGGGGATCAAAATGAAGAATGGGTTAATGTTTGTACAAAGAAAGTAACATGGAATAATTCAATAAATATAAAAGGAACACCAAATCAAAGAACCTTAGATGACATGAAACCAAAGATAGATCATTTTTAGAGAAAGGAAATGTCATTTAAAGAAGAGGAAATCTTGCATGAGTTCTTGATTTCCTTAATAGATGATAACAAGAAAAAAATTAGGGATGTAATTGTTATTTGATAAGGATCTATCCATAATGAAAAAAGTCTTTATCCTCTCAATGACTATACCCTTTTTGCTAATGATCAAGACTGATTTCACCCTTTTATACAAGAAGGCTATCCCTTTTAGGAATATGAAGGATAAAATCTAAAAGATGATGACATGGAATCCTAGTAGACTTTTTGGTAAAAAAATCATGGCGCTTTGGTTTTTATTGGTTTTATGACTTGCCCAATGGGATACAACACAAATTTTATATCAAATGAAAAAATAACCATTGAGATGGTGATTTCATTCTATGTTTGAGAGGGTCAGGTCCCTTATATGATTATGAGTTTTTTGGGTTTTTTGTGTAAGTTTAACTAGAAAGCATAAAAAGAAAACAAAATTGAGAAATGGTGGAAGCTGAAAATAGAAGAAGAATGGAGAGCGATGGAGGTGAAGGTGAGATACCTAAAATGAAATAAACTTAGAGAATTTAAAAAATATCTCATATTTGAATGAAATTCTTAGAAATTCTTCCTCTCATACCAAAAAATAAATATTAACATTAGATGTACTAAGAAAAAAAGGATTTGGTGTAAGCATGAAGTCTCTTAACAACTCAAACTGAGTACACTTAGTACAAATCTTACTCACAGGATTTTCAATAGAAAGTTCAAAAACATTATGAGTTTCACACAATTAAGAAAAGTGTTAAATTTTAATGACTTATCTATCTATGAACAAAAATTTAGATTTCACAATTAAAGAGCATCAAAACCCACAAAGATAAAGATTTATCTCCCATGCTTGCTTTCATTCCATTGCTTAAGTCTAGGAAAGTACATATTACACACAAAGTTATAGCCATCCCTTCCCAAAGATATTAAAATAAATAATAAACCCCTCAATGATCCAAATTTTCTCTTTTGTACAATCTTTCCACCCAAAAATGAAGTTAAAAATCCATCCATTACACTAACTCAACCTAAATTTATTTTTACTGTAGCTAAATTTTGCCTGCATTTGATTTTATAATTTGGACATTTTATAAAATTAAATGCACTTTTGATTTTGTATTTAAAACATAATATTAATTATAAATATAATAATTTACCCAATGACTAAAATTAATATCTAGGTTTTCATTTTTAACATTATTTTCTACCTTTAAATAAATAAATAAATTTTATAAGAATTAATAATTTAGATAATTTGTTAAATTTTCATATTGAGCCCACAAATGTCATATTGAAGATTTGTTCCATGTCAAATTACCTATAGTTTTTCCTTGTAAATTACATTGTGTATTTAAATGTTTCACTATATAAGATTGAACAATTAAAATCAATGAAAATTGCTCAAATGGGTAGTGAATTTTGATTAGCAAATTTTCACTACAACAAGACTACAACATAGAGAATGACATGCTTACTAAGAATTATGTATATTTTGGAAAGAATTATTAAATGATGAGACAAAATCATATCAAATAATTCACATGGAAAATAATCCTTGAGAAACCCTTAATGATAAGGAAATAAAATTGTTATAACAAATCCAATCAAGAGATGGAGGACTTAGGAATGAAATGTGTTTTCTTCTCTAAGACTTCTATTTATTTTATTCATAATTTTTTCTTATATTCTACATTTGATTGAAAAAATGATAATTTAGATCAAGTTGCCATACATAACATGTATTAGAATGAGAATAATGAGACCCAATTTCACTCTAGGATGGTCTTATTCTCTATCCTTAGAGAGGGGTATGATATATTTTAAAATGAGGATGATGTCATTTTTCTCAAAAATTTTCATCAAGTGACAAAGGAATTAAAAATGAAATGTGAAATGAAATCATTTTTCAACATGGTGGGAGGCTATATGGTCAGGTAGGGGGATTTAAATATTTTTTCTCTATGAAAATCACTAAATCAATGCAAGCACAATTCATAAAAATTCAAAAAATCATTATTAAGAAGGGGATGCCCAATTAAAATGTTAAGGATCAAAAATGAGGCAAAAGGTTTACAAATAAATATTTGATACCTTCTCATCTCATATTACAATAAATAATGGGATACATAGAATAAATAATTACCAAAGGTTAATCAAAAGCCTGAATACATATACTTTTAGCTGATATATTCATTGAGATAAAACATATACATAGGTTTGAATTAGAGAACCAAAAGTCAGTTTCTCCTAGTTTTGTTTCAACATATATAACTTATTCAAAAGGATCTATGACTAATATAGTGGATAAGCGTCATTAGAAATGGTAGCTATTTTACTCAAACTGTAAATGGTTTTGTTTAGATATATATTTTATAAATATTATTTTAGGTTTTTATTTTTACATTAAAAGATGTTGTGACATCACTCTACACAAGTGCATTTGTACCCATGTATGATTTTATTCTTATTATAATATTTTAGACTATTTTCAACATATTCACATTTGAAAAGAGTAATAAATGTAAAATTTTTAAATTTATCACAAATGCATACTATTAAAACAAAGAGGTTATCTATAGGGGCACTCACCCTTTTAAGTATTTCAAAAATTTATAAAATGTATAGCCTTGATAGAAAATGCTACATTATGAAGACTATACATCTATTGTGGTTTCTCTTTTCCTTTGAGGGATCCATGGTAAGAACTAAAACTAGAACAATGACAAAGCATGAGATTAGTGGAAACTTTAGAAGCTATGACTAATGAATTAGTGGTGGTAAAGTGAGCCACCAATGTGAGAATCACAGGTAGAAGAATAATTAGCTCATAGAATCAAGATACTAGTGCTAATGAAATTGATCAAAGTATGAGAAGAGATGTTTCTAAAACATTGTAATGGATGAAAGATGCATCTCCAAGAAGATTATGAAGCATAATCTAAGGTGGTGTAGGAGATAAATCTACCATAGAGTCTCCATGGAGTGTAAATCATTGACAAGAAGGAGATGATACACTACCAATTGAAAGGTAGATAAGAACACATTGTTCATTTCCAAAGGTGTGAAGAATTAATCATAGACAACTCTAATACTTTACCCATGGAATACAAAGATTTACATACCAACAATCCCTATCACTTTATGAATGAATGTTTTGTAGATCCCCTCAATTTTTAATATTTAATGAATAAGTCCTAAAAATAAATTGGAAGAGACCATGCTAAGAACATATAATTCAAAACTTATTAGCAAAAAAAAAACCAAGAAAATTTGCAATGGAAATATGATCAAAACCTCTTCAATTTATAAATGAATTTGGCACGAAGTTGGTAATATTGATGGATCAACATTCATAGGCATTAGAATTGGTGGATACTACAAAGTCTATGGAATATTTTTGAATTAATGAGGAGTGTGATAGGTAAGAATTTTGATGTCTAATTAACATTTATGGATTCAAATTTGAGCTTATTTATTTAATTCATTCAATTTAAAGTAACATAAATAATCTAATGTGACTAGAGGGTTTATAGGATGTATTTATTTCAAAATGAATAAATAAAAAATAAATGAACTTATTAACTCTAGAGTAGCCTCTAGTCAAATATATCAAGGAGTCATAAATGAAAAATGCATGATTAATAGAAAATTCTTTAGGAACTTCCCTTTGAAATCTCATAAGTTGATTATTTTAATAATACAAAGTTTTTGGGATTAAATATATTTAAGTATTCATGTTTTAATATGTATCCTAATGGATGTTGGATTCATCTCACTCCTTATACGAGTGACCCTTCAAAGTCACCAAGAAATGTAGAATCAAAATACTACATTAGAGATGTTTTTCTTTAGGAAGCAAAAACACATTTCATAAAATTTAGAATTTGAAAAGAGAATGAATTTTAATTATCATTTAATTAATATAACATACTTATTTTATGTTTTTAATTATCTTCATATTCACATTCACATTCTTACATTGCTTTGAAATAATGAAGTATTTCCTATTATGGTAAGGAATTCAAAGCTTATTCTTGGCCTCGACTATCTTGCCAAGGAGATATAAAAATTTATCTAAGTATAAAAATTTAAATAGTGACTTAAAACTTGAAATAAAACTCAATATAATGGTTTGAGACTTTTTTTTTTTCAATATATATATATATATATCCATTGGATCCTCTAAAATATGATGGTGTGTGTGATTTTAGATAAACATGATGATTCCATCGTTAGAGTAACTCTTATATTATTGGATCAATGTATTTTGAGAAAGGATATTATGTCATTAGATAAACATATTTAAATAAATTTGAAAATTCAAGGAATATGTGGTATCAAAGGGTTTGTAAAATATTCTAATATCATTTTCTAGCCGTAAAACTACCACAATGATCATTGATGGTACAAACCTATTTATTAGTAAAGTTAGATTTATTATTCCAAGGCATGCACCCTAGTTCCTATCAACCTAAAAATAATCTCAATCCATTAAATTAGTGATAATAAGATTATTTGAGCATCTTATACCATAAATATATACATAATATTAATAAAAGCCTCACACCATTGGATCAACATTCCTTCTGCGAATCTGTAACTTTTCATTCAGCCAAGACTGAAAGATTTACTATTAAAATTAAATTATAAATAAATAAAAGTGGATTTAATTTCATGGATTTTACATTCCACAAAATATATGCTTAAATACATTCCTATTTATAGAAATTATGATTGAAATTTATTACATGATGATAAATAAAATGTAGTCTACAGGAATACAATTTAAAAATTGAATTAAAAATATGCAAAATGACATGGACACTCCTGATCAAATTAATCAAGTCAACATAAATGTCTAATATAAAAAATGTGAAACCATTATAGTTATAAATATAAGGACATCTACATAATTATGAACATAAACCATCATATTTTCTGAGAATAGTTGAAAACAAATAGGGAAGACTTGCAAGCAAAGATCTAAACTACCCTTGTACTTAATCATCAAAGTCATAATGTTTTTATCTCTTCTCTTCTGGTATATACTATAATTTATCATTTTGATTAAGGAATTAATTTATTTATATTTATAAGCTCACTAAGTTTTAAAATTTAGATGAGAGCCTTGCCCATTTTGTAGTGTATGAATATCTTGAGCCCTCATTGTAATAAGTGTTTAATTGTACATACTTTTTACAAGTAATTGAAATTATTATGACTATTATTTTTCTATATTTTGGCCTCTATTTTGATGATTAAACTATGTTTATGATTTGTGCATTTCTATTTATAATTTATTTTCTCTATTGTAGTCTTTTTCCTTCCTAGATGCTAATGGCATCTTGTTCAAAGAGATAGGGAGTCCTCCACTTTCTTATTATGGTGCATCTTTGCCATTTTATATTTATTTTTATCTTATATTTTTTCCCCAAAGTTTTATTTTTATTGATATATTAGAATTTAAATAATAAACAAACTCAACTATCTTTGGAGGTTCTCTACAAGGAGCAGTCCCACACTAAGTAGAGATCCCATATTTTAGTTATTTTTTAGGTGCAACTGAGCAGACACAATAAACAATTAATAACTGTAGTCTTAGTCTATTTTATTTTTGGGTCCCTCTAACTCTTTCCTTTTGTTCCCTAGGGGTTGTGTTTTTATTTTATCATATATATATATATATATGATAAAAGAAAAAAACAACCTAGAAAAACACAACCCCTAGGATATATATATATATATATATGTATATATATATATGTATATATATATATATGTATATATATATATATGTATATATATATATATATATATATATATATATATATATATATATATATATATATATATATATATATATATATATATATATATATATATATATATATATATGACTTAACTTGTGTGCCCATAGGCTTCTAATTTAAATTTATTAAGTCTATAAATACACAGGTGCATTAGTGTATATGTGAAAATAGACACAAGTGAGAATTGAATGCCAAAGGTCAAAATTACTAATAAAATATCCAGATTTCATTGAAGAGTATAAATTGTGGTGGTTATAGTAGAATTTGATTTGAAGTCTTCATATTACATTATGCCAATTTATACTCTTCAATGAAATATGGATATTTTATTATTAATTTTGACCTTTGGCATTCAATTCTCACTTGTGTCTATTTTCATATATACACTAATGCACCTGTGTATTTATAGACTTAATAAATTTAAATTAGAAGCCTCTTGGCACACAAGTTAAGTCACATGTGTGTGTGTGTGTGTGTGTGTGTGTGTGTGTGTGTGTGTGTGTGTGTGTGTGTGTGTGTGTGTGACTTAACTTGTGTGCCAAGAGGCTTCTAATTTAAAGTTATTAAGTCTATAAATACACAGGTGCATTAGTGTATATATGAAAATAGACACAAGTGAGAATTGAATGCCAAAGGTCAAAATTAATAATAAAATATCCAGATTTCATTGAAGAGTATAAATTGTGGTGGTTATAGTAGAATTTGATTTGAAGTCTTCATATTACATTATGCCAATTTTCCATGCAGAATGAAAATTTATATTAGGATTAGGGATTGTATCCATGATTTATTGAAAAAGTACATCGATTATGGTTTAAAATTTGTTTAAGAATAAGTACCTAATAATAATGGAGGTTTAACATAGGATCATCAATGGTTTCCTCCATTTTAAAGGTTACTCAAGATGTTGTGATTTAATTAAGGTTTCAAAGAAGGAGATAAATTTCCTAATGATCCACAATGAATTATACAAAATCAAGGAAAGGTTTCAGATCTTAAAAATAAGAAATTTAATTTTTGAATAAAAGATTAATTCTAAACACTTTATGAAAATTATATGGTTATCTTCAAACCCTATGGTTCTAGTTTATGGTTTTGTGCAAAATCTATGGTTCTAGCTTATGATTTTGGTACCTATGGAAAATTGATCAGTCAATTCTAAAAAAAATGGATTTTTTCCATTTTTACACCTAAACCTATTTATAATTTATTTCAAAATCTGATTGTTACAAATTTTTGATGGTTTATATTCTTCTCATAACCCTCTCATTGCACATTTCAATAAATTTGGAATATTTATTATTGTAATTATGTCTAGTTTTTACTCTTTTGTTTGGTAAATTTAGTTAGGTTTGAGTTGAACATTACATATATGGGTAGGTGTAGTGCATGTTTATGTAAAACCATTTTTTAATAAAATAGATAATTTTCATATTGATGAATCCATATACAAATATTTGGGAACTAATGTGATTTTTTATACATATTATCATAATAATATATTCACTTTTACTTTGAGTGAGTATGAATATTTTAGGTAATGAGATACCTTACATAATGATGAAGAGGATAATTTTGATAGTTTTGACACTTTACCTAGTACACCTTATGTGGATAAATAAATATATTGGATGAGGATACAACTAACGCCAATATTGACACTAATAACATACATAAGAACTTGAAGTTGGGTGCCTCCTTGACTCATGAAGGACATAAAGAATATACATAATTAGTAATATAATATCAAGACTTTTTTCATGGTATTATTCTAATATTCATGTTATGTATACTTATAGTTTAGTATATAAACTCATTGTAAACCTTGAGTCCAAGATTTTAAAGGAAAATATTAGAAAGATGCATCCTAAAATGGCTTTGCTAGTTAAAGAAGAAATCTTAAAATTAGTGGATGTTAGATTTATTAGACCTATTTATTATTTTGAATGGATTTATATAGTTATTTTATTTATGTAAAAAAAAACTAAGAGAATTATGACATGTATGATTTTTTGATATATAAATAGGGAATGTCCTAAAGATGACTTTCCATTACCTAGTAATTATATGATTATTGATTCTACTGTTGGACACGAGATAATTTTTGTTATGGATGAATTTTTGGGTTACAATAAAATTAAGATAAATCCTATTGATTAACATAAGAATCTATTTACAACACATTGGTGTAAATATCTCTATGTGGTTATGCCTTTTAGACTAAATATTGCATGAGATAATTGTCAAAGGGAATGACACATATATTTCATGATTATGTGCATGGTATTTTAGAGGATTATGTAGATGATATCTATGGTAAGCCAAAGAAAAGAGAAAATCATGTGTATTACTTGAGGTAAATTAAGGGGTTTTATTATCTAAAGAAGAGGAATAAAATTTGATTTATAAAAATTACAAGAAATTATAAAGATGTATCCTCTTAAAAATCACAATCAATTAAGAATTATACAAGGAAAATTTAAATCTATTAAAATATTTGTTGCTCAACTTACTAATAGAACCCAAAATTTTGCTAGACCATTAAGGGAACTACCAAATTTGAATGGGTTGATAAATTCCAAAACTATTTTGATGAAATTAAATAATATTGAGCCAATCCTAATATCATGATGCCACTTATTCTAGATAGACTATTATTTCTCTATATTTGTGACAAAAATAGCTTTGAAAATTTGCTTCACAAAATGATGATGATAGCAAGGAAGTAGAAATTTATTATAGAAATATAACTTTAGTGGTTTATGAAAAATAATTATAGCTCAATGGAAAAAATATGCTTGGTGTGGTGTTTGTAATTCATAAAATTTGACATTATATGTTAAACAATGAAACACATGATTTCTAAAGTTAATCATTTGAAACATAATGCCTAATAACTATCTATCAAGAAGAATAGCCAAGTGAGTCTTGTTGTTAATTAAAATTTATCTATAGTTTAAATCATAAAATTAGGGAAAATGACATGTTATTATAGATTAGTTAGTTGATTCTCCCTTAGTATAACACATTCTTAAGTTATGTAATACTTTTATGATGAGTTTGTAATGAATATTGACAATAATAAGACATGGAATATGCATTATAATGTTTCTAAATATGCCTTAGATATGGGAATTGGAATTTTATTTATCAATCCCCAAGAAGAGACCATACCACTAGAATATAGATTGGATTTTTAATGTATTGATAACATTGTAGAATATGAAGCACTTATTCTAGGGCTCTATGCAACATGTGCATTAAAATCAATATTGATTTAAGTATATGGTGATTCTAAAATTGTGGTTAATCTAGTAAAGGGTAATTATCAAACCAAAGAAGATAAAATTATTCCATACAAAGATTTGGTACAAAGTTTGATTATAAAATTTGATGAGTTTAAGATTGATAATATTCATAGAAAGAATGATTGATATGTAAATACTATTATGACTATTTCTTCTTTAGTTCATATTAATATTAGTTACAAGATTGCTATATTTATTATTATGAGATTAGAACAACCTATCCCATAGCTTAAAATAATGGAATATTTAGACATGTTAGACATTTAAAGTGGTACTAAAAATTTAGAATGATATGAATTTGTTTCAAATTATTTATTAGAATAAATAATTCCTCTATATTTTCAATAAATGTGAAAAATTAATATGATAAGATATATGAAAAATTACAAATACATAATAATGTTACACATGCTTCATCTCACGAGTTACCACCCACAAAGTCACCATGGCCATTCTCCATATGAGGATTTGATTTAGTTGGTAATAATAACCCTTCAATTATAAAAGGTCATAAGTTAAATATCACAACATCACAATATTTTTCAAAGTGGTTAGAAGTGGTTCTATTAGAAACTACTATAGGTAAAGACATTTGTGAGTTCCTTATGACACATTATTTTGATATTTGGCTTATCATCTTTGATTATTATTGAGAATGGCTCATCTTTCAAGAATAAGACAATCAATATTTTGTGTAATAAATATAATATCAAGCATATATTTTATACTCCTTACTACCTCTAAGGAAATGGTCAAGAAAAAATTTAAAATAATACTATTGTCAATACTAATTAAAAAAATACCATTATCAATATATTATATAAAATGGTGAATCAATAAGGTAGTGATTTCCATAATCAAATACATCTAGTTTTATGGGTATTTATAACATGTTTTAGAACATATATAGGGGTAACTTCATTCATTAGTCTATGAGATAAAAATAATATTACCATTTGAACTTGAGATTTCATCTTTGAGAGTATCACTAAATATATTATTGATGATGATGGTTATAGATAAAAGATATTACATCAATTAGAAATATTATAAAAAATAAGGATTAATACTATTGAGCACTTGAGAGTCTATTATAATAGCTTTAATAGGACTTATAATAATAATATTAAATCAAAAGAATTCATTGTGGTTGATAAAGTATTAAAATATTTAAAAAAAAAATACAAATGTAGACAAAGAATAGAAAGGAAAAATCAATCCTAATTTTCTTGGACCATTTGAAATCATAGAAAAATTTGGATTAGGGGCCTATCACATTGCTACACTACAAGGAAAAAATTTAAAATATCTAATTAATTTGAAGCTCTTGTGCTAGTTTTATATTTGAGCCTTATCTCTTATAATGTTACTATATATCATGATCATATGTTTCTTGTCATTTTTATGCTTTTCTTGGTCATTTATTTTTTGTATATTTTTTAAATTTTTTTGTCCATTTATGCTTTCCATTTGGATCTATTTTTTTATTGATTCTCTATCATTTAGTATTGTTTTCTATATTTTCTTCTTAAGTTGTTTTTAAATCCCATTACTTATTTTATGATTGATTTTTATTTTACATTTGGGCTCTTATGATTTAAGTTTCTCAATTTGATATTTATTTTGTTCTATTTCATCATTTGTTACAAAGATTATTATTTTTCATGATCCATATCATGCAAATATTTTCATGTTTTTGCTTACGTTTCCATGATTTATATCATGTAGATCTATGGAGGAAAAGAAACCTTATGTTTTATATCATTATATCTTGTGACATTGATACTAAATCAATTATATTTTATGCCCATATTGGGCATCTCTTATTGATCTCACACAACATATATCTTGCAATCATATGAAGTATATTACACTTTGTGATATATTTATTTTATTTCTTCCCACATAGGGTACTTTTTTTGTTCTTATATTGATTGTATCATTGATTCACAAGGGGAAAAATATTTATAACATAATTTCTTCCAAGATTACATTATTCTATGTTATTCACCATTAGTTCTATATCCTACCTTATATATGATGTGTAAAATTCCTTTATTTTGAAATATGTGCTTCACTTGTTCATCCAAAATATCAAAAGGGGGGCATATATTTCACTCATTATATTCATCCAGACTCTAGATACTCAACAAAACACCCATTTATATAAAGGGGAGACTTAGAATTCATTCACTCCCATGACATGATGTCCAAAAGATGGGCCACCTATTCTCACGATGGGATATGTTCACAATATTATTTAACATTAATTTTTGTATTACTTAGAATTTTAGATTAGATTAATTTTTGAAACTAAAAATTGTACTAAAAAAATATATGCAAGATTGAGTACATGTTCAAAGACATGTGATCTCACACATGGGCATTATACAAGCCTTAAATCAAATCAAGTATATTTTTTTCAACTTTATAGATTTTAGTATATTATTATTATTGACACTTGCCCATGCTTATGTTAAAAAAAAGAATGTTCTTGTAGGACTCATAGGTACATTATAGTTTTCTTCAAGAGATTCATGGGTGTATGGTTTTTTATCCATGCCATGTCTTCCTTTACTTTGATATGTATACACACACACATATACATATATTAAATTGGGACAAATTGTAGACAACTAAATATGATACATAGGAATTTATTAGTCATTAAATTGCATATTTATAGTATGTTTGAAAACTTATCGATTCATGGCTTGAAATGGGAATTATTAGTATGTTTATTGATTTTCAATGCTTACCATACCTCCTTAGCACCCCATACCTATAATTACCCTTCCCATCATGTTTGATCGCACCTTACCTTCCTTGTATGGAGTATGATATCATAATATGGGTGTGTCTAGAATGTACAATTACACTCTATACAGGTCCAAAGCATGTAATTATGATCTAAACATGTTTGAAGTGTAATTGTATGAACCTGGCAAGGAGCATTTGAGCCCTTCTTCCCCTTGCTTTTTGTGACCCTTATCTCACTTTTTTCACTTTTTTGATTGTTTGATGTTGTTCATGTGCCAATAGGGTCCTAATTTGAATTAAATTATATTATATAAACTCCCAAAGGACCCTAATAAATTTAAACATGTAAAAGTCATATAGAAATCATCTAAAAAATGTCTAACATTTAAAAAAAATTCATTGTTATTCCCTAGAGTCTATTGAACATATTAAAGCATTTAGAGAAATCAAGCAACCACTAGAGCATTCATTATAGCACTATCTTAGTGACACATTGCATTGCATGGTATATTGTAAACTATTAATAGGCTTGATAATTATTAGGATAGATAAGTTATTCCATGGTATAACACAAACCCTAAAACATATGTTTTTCTTATAGTTTTAAATGTAGTTGTCCAATTAGATAAGAAAAAGAAGTCCATTTAACCATTGATTAGAGCATAGGCACAAAAATATGAGAGAGGTTTTTAGAGCCTCAAATCAAATGGACATAATTGTCAAAATAAATTTCACTTTACTAACATTTTTTAAGAACATAACTTGATAGTTTGGACATGTATGTAGTGAAAATTGATGGTTTATAATCATTTTTTTATTTTCCCAAAAAATTTAGATCATTTTTTAATTAATAATGACCACTATTTTATACCATCTAATTTTGATGACTATTAATCACCTAATCTCTCAATATTTAAGATACATTTCTAAACCCTCCATTTTAAAATTAACTAAAATTAATTTTAGATATTTACATGTATTTTAGAATGGGAATTTGATTGAAATACATTTATTAATGATACAAGAGGCTCATTTGAAATTGCATAAAATAATGAATATTAATGATATTTAATTGCACTAGGTGTGTTTAGTTTAAGTTTTAATCTGAGAAGAAAATACACAATACAACATTGGTAAATTGAAGAAGTATGAAGGGGAGATATTTATTGAAGGTATAAGTCCCAAAAAATTAAAATGAAAGAGAGGAAGTTTACTGGGTACCTCTTAATTATGATGGCATTGAGTTGAGCTGAGCTGAGCTTGGCTTGGATTGGCTTGTTCACTTGTAGCTGCTTCTTCTTCTCCTTCTCCTTCTCTCCTAAATGAGTTGACCTTAAATATTTGGCCACATAACATATGTTTGGATAAGAAAATCCATTATTTGAGGACATAAATATCTTTAGGTTTCATGTGATTAGGTGGGGTCATTTTTTTAATAATTTAAATCAATTAATTAATTAGAATCCACATACATTATTAAATAGAGGTTTACAATTATAAATAATCATGTAATGAAGGGGTGGATTGGCATTCCATGCATGTAAGTAGGATTTCCAATTTATTTAACCATATTAATATTATTATTTTATTTTATTGTATATCAAGATTTTAAGGTTTTGTTTGAAAATTGGTATTATTATGTTTATTTTTTTAAATATTTAAATTAATAAAATTTAATTTAATTATTTATTATTTTTTCATTTTATTTTAATTTAAAAAATTTCTAAGGTTTCACATGTCTTTATTTTTTATTATCAATGTAGATGTTTTAGATTAAGGTAAAAGCAGGTTTTGAAGGGACCCCGAAACCCTATAATAGAAATAAAAAAGATTAAGCATTTACATCCATCAGGAAAAGCATTCCTAAATCCTACTGAAGAACAACATCAAAATTAGGTTTTACAGGCACCTAAAACCACAAACATAAACCAATAAAAGTACCCAGGTTTTACAGAGACCTGGAAACTCAAAATAAGTTTAAGACTAAGAACCAAGGAACATGATCAAAAACAAGAACCAGTTATAACATCTAGTAATAAGGACCTGAATTGGAAAAAAATCAACAAAGAAGACCCTAGTCTTCTATTGCAATTCCATGATCATCTTAACAGCCTCCTTTCCAATCGTAGCAGTATCCTATATGGAGTTAGCAGCCGAAGTAGCAGCATCTTGCAAGGCTTTCTTCCTCAAACTCTGCCTAGTCCTTTTACTTAGACCCTCTAAGGCTATTATTTCTTCATTTGCTCTTTTTCCAAGGCTAGTTGTAGAAGCACAGATGCTTGATGTTACCTACTCCATCTTTGTTCTACTTTCCTTGATTAGCATTGTAAGATTATTATCATAATCTTTAAGTTTATTTGGGATATCTCTCATTTGCATCTCCAAATGGTTGATTTTGGTCTGATCAACATCCTAATTGTGTTGTATTATTTCCACTTTCTTCTTTAGCCCCATCATTTCATTATAGATCTACGAAACAACTTGGAAAATAGAATAAACTCATGAGTTATAATAAATGAGGCATAAAAAACTCCCTGAAGCTATGGATCCCGCGCGCGCATGATCTCAAAATTTGAAGCCTGATGTCATGAATCTGGCAGGCAGTGGTTACCAAAATGGGTGGGGCTTCTTCTATATGTGGGGGGGAGGGATCAGAGTGTCCCTAAGTTTGCTGTAGGAAGGGGCTCTATTCTGGCCTCGCGTTCTGCTATTGGATCCCATGCTCCTGGTTTAGGTCTTGGTTCTAGGGGAAGGACTTTTCCTTATGTGGCTAAATTCGAAGAAAGATTACATGATGCTCTTCCTCATGCATCATTTGGGCCTCCTCATGTCTCACCTATAAGTGCTTTAAAACCTATCAGGGTAACCCTAGATCCTGAATCAATTGAAGAAATTTTCCAAAAGGCAGAAGAGTTTTTGTCTTTTGCTGCTATTTTTTGTTTCCATGGCTTTTGGCCCTCTCTTGTAGATCTACATGGTTGGATATCCAAGACCTAAATGCCACTTATTGAAAAAAATGTCCAAATCTTCCCATGTGCTAACGGTTTTTTATAGCATTGTTCCACTGCTCAGAGGACAAGAAGATTATATTGTGCCAAAATAATTTTTCTTGGTAGGGCAGATATCCTCTCATGGCCAAACTATGGCATATGGATTTTAATCCTCTATCGAAATCCTTTAACAAGTTCCCTATCTGGTTGAGGCTCCCTAATCTCCCAATACATCTTTGGCATGATTCGGTTTTCGAAACCATTGGAAATGCCATAGGGGATTTTTTTTGTTTTTTGGATGAAGATAATTTAGATTATCACCATTCAACCTATGCACATTTTTTGGTAGATGTGGATGTTTCTAAGGGACTTCCTAAGGCAATTTTCCTGGAATCCTCAAGGGTAACTAGACACAAATGTTGGACCTTGAGGGGATCCCTTTTTGGCGCAGGAAGTGCCACTTGACAGGTCATATTGCTGCTCATTGTACTGCTGGGAAATCCAAATCTAGATGACCACCTTCTTGGTGGTCTGAGGCTTCCTCTGAACATTACATAGTTAAACAACCCATGGAAGCTCTGGCTATTCCTAAGACTGTGGAAAGTACTGACTCTGAGTCAGAGGTTGAGGAGAATTATTTGGTGAAACAATCAACTGAAGTTCCTATGGAGGCTATGGTTAGTGATCTTTTTGAGCTAGTGGTGGAGGTGGTAGTGGTCTCTTCCCCTATTTTGGAGGATCCTCTAAGGAGCCAGACTTTGTCTAGTTCTCATAAAGAATTTATTGCGGCACCTGTGTCCCTTGGGTTCCATGGATCATTGTCTTCTGAGGCATGGGTTGCTAAGGTAGCAAAGTTAGAGGATGGATGGACAATAGTTAAGAGGAATAAGTCTAAGCCTTTGGTCCCCCCTCTAGATATGAATATTTGATCGTGTAAAAATAAAAAACCTCAATTAAATTGGAATACCTAATGTAAATTGGTTGCTTTACTGGTTTGCTAGTTACTGGTCTGGGAGGTTTTTTTAGGTTGTTGATCCAGTCTATTAACTTTTAGATCAGTGTTATGACAATAGTTTTTTCTGGTCATATTTGTTGGTAACAGGTCCCTGTAAAACCTAGTTTTGGTATTTATCTGGTAACAAGTTCTTTTTAAAACCTGGTCGTGCTTAATGGTTTATCTTTCTCTTTGATGTATAGGGTTTTAGGGCCCCTTCAAAACCTACTTTTACCTTAATCTAAAACTTGGAGAATAGAATCAGCTTTGAATTTGGCAGAATGCAGGAAGGAAAGCTTAGTGTCCCTCTACTGAGAGTCACTAATGTCTTCTACATTCTCATGTGGAGGGGAATCAACCTTTTCAATTTGTTCCTCCCTATCCATCAGTTCCTCCTCTTTAGTCTCAATAGGGTCTTCATGTTGAATAGGGTCCTCCTTTTCTTGTTCCCCAATCTCCATAGCAGGAGTAGAAACCAAAACCATATGATCCTCCTCTCTCATAGAAACTAGATCATCAATTAAAATATTTTTGTCTTTAACACCTCCCCCCAACACAGTCTGATTATCCTGATTATCAGAATTGCTCTGTTATGAGTTTCCCTTAGTTGTATCCCCTTCATTCCCTTTCTCAAATTTTCATTCAATTTACATATATCCATCTAAATTGGAATTGAACTCCCCAACATCTGTCCCTTCCTCTTCCTCTAGGACTTCCTTTTCAGAACTTTCAGTACTCTCTGACTCAAAATCCTCTTCAACAATTTGTTTTTTAGAACTAGAGGGTTTTGGTTTTGCCTTTTCTATCCCTTTAAATTTTTCATCATTCTTACAATTTTTGAACTGAGAACCCTTATTTTTTTCAGAATAAGGATTCGAAGCTATGGAATTATTTTTACAAAAACCCTCTATGATAAGTATCAGACCTTCATGTAAAATGGGGCAAGACTCCTTCTTCCTATGGGCAAATAAGCTTTGATGCAATGAAAAATGCAAATAGAAAGGGAAAGAAATTCTATCCTTGTGCATAAAATGGTTAAGAAAAACAAAATGAAATTTGTGAACTCTTTTATTCCTACCATCAAGGATAAAGTACTCATGGATGCAGCATAACACATCTCTCTAAATTCCTTTTATTTGTTCCAAATCAAAGAAGTCTCCATTCTTTTTCAGTTGCTTCTTCTCTGCATCCATCTTCAAATTTTTTTTGTAGGCCGCATTGGAGATAATGGTCTAGTTTGAGAACTTAATACCACCCGTGGGAAGCCCCATTACCTCGACAATGAAATCCTCACTAAGCTTCACAGTGACTCTGTGGAGAGTTACTCTGTCATCAACCCAATTTTTAAAGAAGGTGGTAGTGATGTGGGGTTTAAATCCATGAAAACACTCTAGATAACTAACCACCTTTCCTTTCTAAATAATCTTCCATACGTCTTGTCTAGCCTTCCAATATTTACATTTTTTGGGCTCTTGCTTTGGTGGTTCACCTTTCATATTGAAAAGCAAACAAAAGACCAAAAGCACCCAAAAACTGAAGGCAGAAGGGTTAAAATGGAACCAATTATTTTTTACTTGAAATGGAGTTCACCTATATGATGACACATGCAGTAACCACATTACATTCTCATGAATGTATCTGCTTAGGGAAGGTAATCTATCTACCATAAGGCCATTCCACCAAATCATTAAATTTCTAATCCAAGTAAATCTTTCCCACTTTAGAATGAATGGCATCATAATTAATAAGTGCTTTGAGATCAATTTGCTTATTTAATTCATTAAGCCATCTCACCTTTTGCCCCATTTGAACAGCATGATTAGCTATCCAGTCAGCAACCCCATTGGCCTCTCGATATGTATGGGATATGGCCACTTTTTCAAATTTTTGAATTAAGGCTTTGATTTCCATAATCGTAGCCTCAATAGACCATGAAATTGAATTTTTATTATTTAAGATATTTATAATATTCAAAGAATCACCTTCCAACCATAATTTGGAAAATCCCAAATCAACAGCTAATTTAATGGTGTAGAGGGCTATAGTAGCTTCAAAAATATGGCTATTCAAATTACCAATTGGGATAGCAATAACATCATTTACATTTCCCAAATGATCTCTCAAAACCCCTCCACATCCCGCTCTTCTTGTATTTCCTTTAACTGCTCCATCAAAGTTCCCTTTGATCCATCCATTAGGAGGAACATACCATTTTATGATCGATCTTGGATTATCAATTTTAAAATTAGGCCTTTCAGATCATAAAGGGTTGTCAAATTGGAAGGTTTGATTAGAATCCCTCTGTGATTTAAAATTCTCCTTGATAGCTCTAATGATAATCTGACCAAGCACCCATCCTGGAAGTTCATTACTTCTAAATATTCTATTGTTTCTTTCTTTCCATATACCCCACCATAGATGAGGGAGAGTTAGTTTCCAGAGAAAATGAGCATCAAGATTCTTAGAGGGGCAGCACCGGCTTTTAAAAGAGAGTTCCACACTATTTTGATGGACCCATGTTATACCCTAAAAATTAAGAATCTCGGTCCAAACTTGCTGGGTGTAAGAGCAGTTCAAAAACATATGGTCTCTATCTTCAAATCCATTTTTTCATAAAATACACCTGTTAACCACATTTATTCCTCTTTTTTCCAAGTTGTCAAGGGTCAAAATTTTATTTTGAAGCAGAGTCCAAAAGAAGATATTAATTTTTGGGGTGAGCCCCTCAATCCATGCATAAGACCATAAAGGTTGATTACCCTTTTCCTTTGAAACAAAGATAGTAGAAACTTTAAATTGACCACTAGGATCATCATGCCAAATAATCTTATCCTCAAGATAAGGATAAAGAGAGATAGCATTGAGAGATAATTGGATATTACTGAAGCCTTGATCAACATCAGTTAAATTCACCCATGAATCATTCTGCCAATAATGACTAACTAATATACCATATCTCTACTTACATCAATCAACTAAATCCTTGTCATGAAAATATCCAATCAAAGGATAATCCTTTAACCAGACATCATCCCAAAATTTCACCTTAAGCCCATTACCAATTTTCCAGGAGCATCCTTTTTCTAAAGTTTTTTTGGTCCCCTGAATAGCCCCCCATATGGAAGAGGGATGAATAACATCAGGATAAGAGAAGAAATCAGGAAGGGATTTAGCATTGAAGAGGTACTTATGTTTCCATATGGTACTCCACTCTTAGATGCCATGGTAAACTCTCCAACCTAGTTTGGCTAAAAGAGCTTTGTTCATACTTCTGATTTTCCTGATTCCCAATCCCCCTTCACTGAGAGGTTTGCAAACATGATCCCAAGCAATTAAAGGCATTCTCCTTTTTTCCTCAGTACTATTCCATAGAAAATTTCTTTGAATTTTTTCAATAGACTCAGCATATTTAATAGGAATTCTGAAAAGACTTAAAACATAAGTAGGTATGCTTTGAAGACAAGCTTTGAGAAGAGTTAACTTACCTGCCTGACTTAAAAGATTTCCTTTCCATCCTGCAAGTTTCTTGCTGAATTTATTAATGTATATGTTATTAATTAATGAACTATAGTTAATAAAAAAATACTATCTCATTTTTCACGTTAGTAAATTTTTATCTTTTTTAAATTTAATATTTATAAAAAAAATTTAAATAAAAACTATTTCCATTAGCATTTTAATAATATACACACATGTATATTATATTGTATTTTATGTGTGTATCATATTTTACAAATATATAGCATGAAAGAAATATGAGAATCAACTAGAAGAGTTCCTAGCTTGCAAGATGACCAAGACTTATTTTTTTTACATTTTTTTCTAACATTTTGAGACTCTTTATTGACAACTTATCCTAATGTTGGATAAGTTACATTGTAAGAGAATAAATTGTGTATTTGACATGGGCTTGTAGTCACCATTTCCTTCTGTCATATTTTTTTGCACAGAGTCCAACTCAGTGGCATAAGAACTCAAGTTTTCACTTTGATTAAACATGATGGATTTAAAATTTGTAAACTAATTATATGCATAGTAAAAAAACATAATAACTAAGAAAAAAATAAGGGATATAAAAAAGTGAAATATGATAAATTTAATAAAATTTAGGTATAAATCTCTCATCTTTGATTAATTTACAATAGAGAGTCCCAGTATAAAGAGTTGTGAAATTTTATTTCACAATAAAAAATTATTATTGTGAAAATAAAATCATTAAAGTGACTAAACTTGTACTCACAACTTGCTTGTGCAAGTAATGAATTTTCACTCTAAAAATAAATAAACCACTCCTTAAATTAAGCTTAACTCTTTTGTAGTGTGAACCTAGATTATACTAACCTAGTTAAATGAAGACCATATTTATCAGAGTGTGAACACACCTTCACCAACACCCTCCATTTAGTGAAAATTTAAGGAGTGAGAAAAGAGAAAATCAAAGAGACGTATTCTTAAAAATAGGTCCCTACAACTAAGTAAAATCAAGTACCCATGTATAATGAAATGTAACTAGGAAAAATGAGTCACCATAATTTTTATAAAAAATAGTAGTAAAAATGAAATTGGAGAGATTTAACCTCTTTTTAAGGAATCCTAAGAATCAAATGACTCAATTCTCAAGCACAATGCTAAAAAATGTGTTGGGTGGATGAAAATTTACTAAGGGACTTAATCCTACATGATTGGTATGGATCCACTACTCAATCATCACTGAAAAAAGTAATTGACACTATAGATAAATGTATAACTCATTATTAAAAGGAGAATGTCAAAGGTGTTGAAAGTGTAAAAGAGTTCACTAAACTAAATTTGATTAAATCCCTGAAGTAGATGTATTCCAAAGGCTAACAAGGAATGCAACATCTAAATAAATAGGATTTGTAACACACCCCCAATTAAAATAAGGCAAAATAAGGCCTTGGAATGAACCTCAAGAAAAAAACACACTCAACAAGATGAAAAAAATACCCCCTACCCACACCAAAAATTGCATATAATGATGCAATTTTATACCATGTTTTGGTCTAATTAGCACAATGAATAAGGCTCTCCCAAAATCTATCATATACACCAAAGAATGCAAAAGTGATCCCCTAGAAAAATTGAGGTGGCACTTTATAAATAGTGCATAGACAACAAATTTTATAATTTTAAATAGACAAATTTTGATTACAAGTACAATTAAGAGATATAATATAATAGATGTGATGGTGCAATTGAAAGAGCATAATAACTCTTACACTCAAGAAATATGGCATCTCAATTTGAGTTCTCTATCAAAATATATGGCCATTATAAGGTCCAAAAAGTTATGATTATGAAGAAAATTCTGGAAAAAAATATAATTTCTGGGAAGTTGGCTACTCATATTGGAAATTTTACTAAACCATTGCATAGAGAGTGAAAAAATAGTCATCTTGATTTTTTATAACCCCTTAGAATTCTAAATGAATGAGAACAAACTTATGGAGAAGTTCTTGTTAATTTTAAACTTAAAATTATGTGAGTAAAAAATTTTCACTTAGAAAAAAAGGGTTCAAGGTGGTCTCTAAGGAATTTAAATCCCTGACCTCCCTTAGGGAAAATGTTTTAGAAAAGTTTTTAATGCCATTTTTCCATGGATAAATTTAAGCATGTATGTGCAAATAATTATATTTGAATTTTCAAAATTGATTAAAAAATATGAAATAAAATAAAATAAATAGAAACCTTTATGGCTTTTGGTGGGTGGTGAGGTAGAGACAATTGGCTATTGGAAGGGCCACATAGACCACAAAAAATTGGTTGGATGATGTGGCTATGGGTTAACATTGGTGGTAACATGTGCCATAGAAGGTGGTTAAAAATTGGTAGGGTATTGGTAAAAAATAAAACTAGATCAAGAGGTCTTAGGTAACATTAGTGACTGATGAGACCATGTGTGGTGGTAGGTATATTGGATGCAATCAATATTATTGGTAATAGTACTGCCATAACTTTGTGTAATACTATGTAGTATATTGGGGGTTGGCCTTTAGTCGGCCCCATAAATTTTTTAATATATTTATTTTTTGAAAGCTTTAAATAACAAGTATGACCTGCATATATTTATATTGAAAATTTTGTACTATCCATGTTTGTAAGACCATACAACCCTACGTAGGGTTATTAAAGACCTAAAAATAATGTAGTTTTATCAAAGTTTTTCATTTTAGATGAATTGACAATGCTTGTATGGATTTTTTGGAAGTTTATATTCAATGATGATGTCCAATCTACCTCAAAATTCTTATACAACTATGTCTTCCATAATGTATCATAATAAAATCCTTCCAAAAACTCTATAAAAAATTACATATTATGAAAAAAAAGGGAGAATGCACATAGTAAAAACATTGACCAATGAATACAAAATCCTAATTTGATACCACATTATATAAGTAAATACTTATCATCTTTAGGATTAATTCTACAATCCATTACCACATTGAGATGAAATCCATTACACACAACCATGCACACAATATATATGTCTATATAAATCTCTCATTCATAATTAATTTATAATAGGGAGTCCTAATATGAATAATTAGGAAATTTTATTTCAAAACAATCAATTATTATTGTTAATAAAATATTGTAAAAGTAACTAAAATTGGAGTCACAAATTGTTCCTACAAGTAATGATTTTTCACTCCAATGATAAATAAAAAACTCCCTAAAATAAGCTTAAATATTTTGTAGTGTGAACTTAAACAATGCTAAGCTAGTTAGGCCAAGACCATATCTAACATAATGTTAGTATAGCTACACCAACAAAAGTAAAATTAATGTAAAAAAAACAAAAAAGTGTGGATAATGTGCAATTTATTTTGCTTCAAATAATGCATACCCAAAAATATGTCCAATATATTGAGTATTAACATGACGTAGACTAAATTAAAATTTTAAAATATACATAATTAAACAATAATAATATAAAGCTATTATCATAAAAAAATTGGGCACAATTTAAAATTTTGAGATTATATGTGAATATAATCCAATCTTAGTTCAAGGTTCTACTAACTACATAACATCATTTCTAAAAGCATGCACTAGATGTCATATATATAATATCTTATCCATTTATACTTGAGCCCTATCACATTGAATCCAAAACATGTTAAGGTGAATTACTTATGATTTTATTTATCTTCATAAAATTTGAATAAAAAATTATAATATTATGATAAATTACACACTTTGAATTGAAATAATGGATTAAAATTTAAGTATCCCACAAAACATTATTTATATTAAGGAACATTCAAGCAATAAATATGCATGTTTCCAATGCCATTATATATTATATACAAAGAGAGATAATTATGGTAGTAACATAAAACCATAAAAATAAGATATAAAAATATTGAACAAATGATTTAAAGGTGATTATTAATAATTAAAATACATAAATACTGAGAAACTTTAGACACCAAGATAATTGCTTTTTGATAGAAAATTATATTACAATAAGATTGGTTGTAATACTATAAACGATTATTTATAAAAATAAAATTTTAGTAGGGTTGGTATAAATAAAAAACATTATCCTAACTACCATGTAACTAATTATAACTAATTAAAACATACTACATATTCTAATATTTTTAAATCCCCCTACCCTAATATCTAGTTTGTGGACATTGTCTATCACATAGAGTCCAATTCTAAACTGGGAAAATTTGATAAGGGACAATGAATTTGTGAACCCATCTATATCTTTATCTTAAGTAGGGACAAAGTGAATTTTTATTTCATTATTTTACACCGTATCTCTGATGAAGTGGTAATGAACCTTGATAAGTTTTGATGATTCATGCATAATGTGATTATTAATTATTTTAAAATCATTTTGATTATCAAAATACACTGTTGTCAATTAATCTATGGGAATATCCATATCAATTAGAAATGAATTAATATAAATTGATTCACACAACCCATTGTTTTTCCTCTTAATCCGTGTAAATGAAAAAAATAGCCAAACTTATTTACTTCTTACTTAACTAGGAAATTTATCTTGAGCCCAATTTGAAAACATACATAGTTATTGACTTTTGATCATCGATAGTGTATGCCCAGTTGACATCCAAATAAATATTCAAGTAATTTTTTTCACTCTTATTATTCTCTAGTCTAAATTTTTGAGTACCATGCACATCTCTCATCACTATTTTATAATACTTCAAGTGTGTTTGTCTAGGATCTATCATGAACCGAGAAATATATCTTATAGAATATATTATTTTTAATCTAGTATTGGTAAGATAAAATATACTCATAATCAATTTTAATGTATCATATTTGGAAAGTTTTAATTTAGACTTAAGGGGTGACACAATTATTTTACAATTAGTCACCCTAAATTTTTTAATCAACTCCTTGGCATACCTTGTTTGAGAAACAAAAACATGATTATTTATCTTCCATATCTCAAAACCAAAGAAATAATGTAGTAATAAAAGATATTCCATATAGAATGAATTATTAAAATCATTATTCACTAATGCAATTAACTCTTTAATAGTCTCAGTGACAAAAAGATCATCAACATACACTATCAGGATGATAATCTCTCAATGTTTCCATTTTATTTACAAGTTATAATATGAAAGGATTAAAAAAATAACATGTGTGTGTAGATGTTGATCAATATTTATGTATCGCACATGAGGTGATCAATGATTCAACCCATGCAATGAATTTATCAACCCATACATTTTATGTTATTTATCTTGAAATAAAAATCCTTTAGGTTTCCTTATGTAAACTTCCTCTTAGATATCCCCATTAATAACTAAAATTATCACATCCATTTGGTGGATGTACCATATAAATTATGTTACAAGAGAGATCATAAGTCTAATGGTATTCATCTTTTTTTTTCATGTAAAACTATCATGATAGTCAATTCCTTATTTTTGATACTAATATTTTACAACAAAATGAGCTTTATGTTTTTAAATGACACCATCTACTTTATATTTTATTTAGAACACCCATCTACATCCAATGGGCTTCTTCCAACCTGGAAGATCAATAACCTCCCCTTTGACTATACATGATAGCATTATATTCCACTTGCATTACTTTAGTCCATTATTTTGAGTGCAAATTATTTTTAACTGACATTGGTTATGAGGAATGAACCATTATAATAATCAATGGAAATTTAACCTCTTATGTGGATATATTTAATGTTGGTGACTGATTCATATTTTATCATACCTTATAGGTTGGTCTCTACATTCTTTTTTATTTTATTTTTTTAGGATTTTTGGTAGGCCATATTTTATTTTAAACACTCCCTCATCTTTTATATTGGTTTGTATTTGGAATTAGCTTTCTTAAAAGTCAAAGTTTGGAATCATATTAGCTTTATCATCTTTTTTGATAATTTATTCCTTGATATCTTCAATACATTTCTTGATATTATGTTTGATATAATAATTAATAATGTATTTGTATGTGGACATTTATCAAAGACCACATTTTTGCTTATGCGTATCTTTTGAGTTATACAATCAACTATTTTATAGGATTTATATATATGACTATATCTGAAAAAGATATACTTCACATTCATTTCATCAAATTTATTTCACTTATTTCTTGGAATGTAGACATAGGATATGTTCCCAAAAATTCTAAGGTGTATGTTATCCAAAATTGGCTACCATTGGTGAGGATAATTCAAAACTTTGTTTCCATTCTTGCATAACCTTGTTGGTTGTATTTTGATAGGTTTGGTCTTGATTTATTAAACAAAATTGGTCATAAAAGGTGTCTTGTTAAGTTCTTGGTCATATTAAGGTCCATTACATGGTCTAGAAGAGTGAGACATACTCTAGTATTATCATTCATACCTTTATGAAGGTCTTATTTGAGTTTGAAAAGATTAAGGTATCTTAGAAAATTTTAAGGTTACTTTGAAAAGGTCAAGGTATGTTGAGGAGAATTAATATGTTGACCTTCTAATGAGTTATAATGCCATATGGTAAAAATTATCTTATAGAGACAAGGTATGGCAAGGTGGAAACATTGTTGTTTCATGTTTAGCAAAGGTTAAGGTAAATTTGGAGAAATTAAGGTAATGTTTGCCTTTGCTAATTTAAAGGATCAAGTGCATTTTGATGCCTATAACATGTTTCATGTAAAATTTATTTATCCCTCACACATGTCTACCTAGGTTATTTTAATGTGAAAAGAGTGGTGGGATCCTCCAAAGATCAAGAAAATGAAATATAATGTAGAAGTACACATGTCAAGTGCTTACAAAGAAAATTTTAAACATGGAGATGGTTAATTCATGTCATGAATGAATTTTTTAAATTATTTTAGAGGTTTTTAGGGTCAAATCAAACTTGTGACAATGTTTTTAGTTCCAAATAATCTGAAAAACATTTTATCTCCTCCATCGACCTCTTTGCAATCTAGTGAAGGCCATTTTCAAGTGTTCATTTCATGAAGAGGAAGGAGAGTTGGATACATTGATATTGGGGGTGGATAAGGGACCTTATTACATTTAAATTATAGGCATTTTTTTTTACATTTTGGAGGGATATTCTTTATGAACAATTGTTAACAAGTTAAGTAGCCCAAAACCCTCTTAAAACCCCATAGGTAGGGTTTTTTCTAGTTCCAATGAGTTTTTAGGATCATGGATGCACATGGTTGATTTTTTAAGTTTCTTAGGGGTATAAATATATATTTCACATCATTTTACATCATAATATGGCATGTGTGAGAAACCAAAGTAATACAAATATTATGTTTTTGTTATTATTGGAGGTGGCAAGTAGGGTTTTTCAAGTTATGACATATTAGAACATAGAATAATTTATATTTGGAGTAAAAAAAATATAATAAAAGATACCAATATTTATAAATAATATTAAAAATTTATATAAGTATCAAAAAGTTCCAAATATGAGTTCAAGGTCATTTACAAGTAGATGGTGCAGGTTGTAAACCTATATAAGATGACTAAAGGCATAATTTAGGTTATTTTTTAGTGTTTTAAACATTAAAAGGTCTTAAAAAAAAATATCATAAAAATACCACACTCATTATGTCACCCCCTTAGGTATAATTCCACATTCTAAAAGGTTTTATTTTGCACTCATATGGACTCACATCCATCTTCAAGAGACTCCAACAGGCCATCAACAAAAATATTAGAATGAACCTTGAAACGTATTTTGATATTGGTATTATTGTGTTACTTTACCATATATGAGATTATAAATTACAAGGAATCTCAACCAAATATCCAAATATCATCATCAAAGGGTAGATGATATACCTTGAAAGATAATGGTCTTGTGTGCTTTAATGAGTCTTCAAGGGTAAATATGAGAAGCTACTGAATTATGACTCATGAATGAGATAATAATGAATAATTATAAGTTTTTTCATAATAATCCAAATATAATGTTTTTTATCATTCATATGAGATCATACAAGGAAGAAGACCAATCATTTGGTAGAGGAAGAAGGTGTTATAAACCAAAATAACCACCTACAAGTCTGCATGAAGGGTCTTAAAGGTAAAAATGCAAGGGAAAAAACTACATAAAAGGATGGAGTATTATTAATTACCTAAATAAGGTAAAATTTCACCCACATAACTCTCATAGTACTCCCATTGATACATTCAATGCTCATACAATCCAAAAGAGCATCTACAACCTTCCAAGGCAAAAAAGATAGTTGCATGAGCAAACAATATGAAGGTTTTGAGATATAGCATAGGTGAAAGGATAATTTAAATTATTAAAGGTGTAGGTAATAAAATATAAGAGTAAATATACCAATACATAAACTCTCAAAACCATCCTTAAGGTGAATTTGCAAGACACAGGCCTAAGTATATCAACCTAGTGTTTACAAGCCAAACCGGGTGTTTGAAGACAAATTGAGGTATTTAAAGGAGGATTTTGATCTTAAAATTTTATATAAATCATAAAATATGATAATAAATGGATTAATGGACCAATAATAACATTTTAATTGGATTAAATAAGAGAAATGTAGACCTACAGGTCTGTAGACTTATAGGTCCACATTCTCAGGAAAGAGAGGCATACCTTGTATGAAGTATGAGGTTTTAAGGATGAATGGAGAGTAAAAGACATGAAAATATGTTATGAATGTATATTAATGGTATAAAAATAAAATATATTTTAATAAAAAACTTTCTTTAATCCTATAAACACCAAACTCAAACAAGACCTATAAGCCTGCTAAAAAGCTCTATTTCTAACCATGTTTTCAAGAATTAGAGAGAATATGAAACTATTTGGATTGGGGTAGTGATTTTAATGGATATAATAGTATGTGATAGGAATTAATTAATATTTAATACCTTTAATAATTTTAGGGAGTGTTTTAAAAATACAAAAGAACACATACAACCCACTTGACAGTCCAAAATGCTTGTAGAATTGTGGAAATTAACATGTTGGAGGGATTTAAAGGTTGATCATGAATAAATTAATCCTAGAGGGGTTGAATTATTTTAGGTCAGACCTCAAATAGGTTATAGTTTTCCTTTAATTTCCTTAAAACTCTCTCCATCCATTTTTATCTACTCTCAGCCTACCTAGGCCAATGTTTTTTCAAACTAGGGCTAGAAAGCTTGCAACTTAGATAACTTGAATTCTAACACATGAAATCCCTTGTAACTTTTCCATCAGAATTTGTTTAGTTTTACCAAAAATATTTTGTAATTTTTGGGTCAATAATATATGGATTTATATGGTCCATATGATTTTAGGCTTGTTTTAGGCCTAACTAGGAAAGATGGGTGTCAAGAAAGTGGGTCTACATTACGAGTTGGGCTATGAAATTTTGGGTGAAGATATAATGGGATAAAGGGTATTAAAATATTCAATTAATTTATATAGATTACTTGTATATAACTAAAATTAAGGATATTTTTACCAAAATAGGGCTACAAAGAATAGACCTCCAAGAGAGCAAATGTGATAACGATGAAGGAAATTACAGAATAGAAGTGAAAAGATGATGGAATGTGGATGTTAAACATGTTTTCAAGGTAGTTAGACTTAAATTATATGATTGTTCATCTCATAATCACTCCAATGGGAAGTTTCAAGTGATCAAAGATGAGTCATTAATCCAAACATAACTCATACACCACCTTAAGAATATTGTCATCAAATGGAGTTTACACATGTTAAAGATAGACCTCATAATTATATTTTGATAATTTATCTTGATTGTAACTTTTTTCATGAGTGCTAGGCAACCATCATTGGCTCTTGACACCTCTCTCTCTCTCTCTCTCTCTCTCTCTCTCTCTCTCTCTCTCTCTCTCTCTCTCTCTCTCTCTCTCTCTCTCTCTCTCTCTCTCTCTCTCTTCTTTCTTCTCCTATATGTACGCATGATTTTGGCATTTTAAGGAATATTTTTATTAGATGTGGCATAGACCTATCTAAATGAACACTTTTTTTTCCTCTAAAATGAATAAAGTTGAGTTCTAACCTTCTCTTATGTTTGTATCTAGTGTATATTTCATGTTATTTGATTAATGTTAGCGATGCTATACTACTTCCTCTCATTTATCCTATCATGTTTACCTCTTTGCAAGTGATTGGTCATATTTATAGGTCATATAGAGTGATTATAGGTAGCTTTGCATGGATTTTTAGTGGAAAAATTCATTAATGTATTTTAGACATTTTGATCAACCCCATAGTCTATGCACCATGTTATATCCTCTAAGTGAAAAATTCATGCTTGGAGATATTAGTGTAGGTTTTTATTTTTCCCTATTTATTAATTAGAGAAATTGTATTTCTTGTGCATACATGGAGTTTTCCTACATTTGTGGGATAGGCTAGCTTATGTGGAGGTGTGTGTCATAGATGTGTCATAGGTGTCATAAGAATGTCATAAGTAACTCCCTTGATGGGAGTTACTTCTCTATTCTTAGCTCCTTGTCACCACCTTTCATGGAGGAGTTACTTCTCTATTCTTAGCACCTTGTCACCACCTTTCATGGAGGAGTTACTGACTATTCTTGGTGTGTCTTGTCCACCTTTTGTGGAGGAGTTACTTTCGTACTCTCCTATTTGTAGTCCTCATTTTGGCCATTCCATGCTAATCAGATTTTGGTTTTCTCCATTTTGTCTTGTGCAATTTATCTTATTGCATTATTTTCAAATTGCTTTAGCATCTATGTGGTGTGCACTTGTTCATCTTGTGTGATCACGTCTTCATTGCACTCATGTTATCCAGATTCTGGCAACAACTCTGATATGGTATCAAAGCTTTCCTGGTAATCTTGTGTGTGATTATGCTTTTAGCTTATTTTGGAATCAAGAGGAGTGGAGTTCTTTTTTTATTCTAGATTTAGTCTAAAATAAATAAAAAAATATGTCATTATCATTTCCTTGGAAATCCTTGGACTTTGGGTGTTTTTTGGTTGTCTTCACTTCAGGGAGCAGAGGGAGGAGCAGCTCAAAGCTCTTCTGGTCAGCAGCACTCTTCTAGTCCAAATGCCAAGCTTATGTCCTTCACCAAAATCAGCTTCAGTGCCACTTCTGCTGCCACGTTTTAGTCTTTCCAGCGCCCTCCAATAGCAGTCTTCTAGCAAAGTGCCCAGCTTTTGGCTTCACTTCTGAACCAACCTCCTTTCCAATAAGCTCCAGCAAGTTGCAGTCAGTTCCAGCCATGTCATCTGGCTGTACGGCATCTTTCCAGTAGGTCTGCTGTCTTTTTTTTGTTGTTTCTTGCAAAAAAATTCAGATTTGTGCCCTCCTTTTTGAGACGCCACTTCCTGTTGTGTCTTCTGTTATATTTCCAACTTATGCACCTTTTTTTTGAGCTTAAGTTCTGCCACACATCAGGCCGTACGGTTTCAACAGGTTGCATTTAATTTTTTTGTCTTTTCAAAGTCAAAATTCTGGACTATGCATTTTTGGACGCCCCTCCCTACTTGGCATCCTATTTGGCATCCTTTGGACACGTGGCATCTATACAAACTTTCTTTGATTTATTTTTTTAGTGTAAAAGTGACTTGATAAAACAAAAATCAGTCAATTTGACTGAATATTAAGGATTTGAGACAGTTTTGTATTTTGGATATTTTCAATTAAAACTTGTATCTTCAATTTATGAAGACGAAGGGTGAGGCCTGGGTTGGTAGGAGGCCAATTCCCCCTCACACAAACCTCATTTGAATTCTTCATTCCGTGCCAAATCCAATGAGTGGTTGGAAGGCCACTTTTTCTCCCCATAACAGGCATTTTTTTAATGTTTTAGTATTTTTTTGCAAAAACACTAGTTTACGAAAAAATTATAACTTTAAAATCTTGCAAACGATAGCTCGGTTTTGGGTGCCATTTTTTGTAAAAGTGCTTGTAATTCAATTATTCACAGTGTAGACTTGTTATTTTTTAAAAATGCACTAGTTTATAAAGTGCCAAAAATTTGGGTCTCTCAGGACGCATTTTCGGCTGAGTCCAACGTCCTGTTTGATTTAGTGTTGCACTGATTGCTTTAAGACACATTTTCAGCTGAGTCTGATGTCTTTTGAGTGTGCAATTACATATTTTGGGGGGTGGCTCAATATTTTGGGGGGGGTGTGATTATTTTTCACAACTTGCAAACTTCACTTTCATTCTCCTTTCTGCATACATTCACAACTTGCAATTAACACAACTTCACCTAATTTTAGCTAAAAATATATTCTTTTCAACTTAAACCCCTAACACCCTTCAACTATCATGAATGGAAAGTTAAAATTTGAATCATTCTTAGAAGCAAAGGGTTGTATAGGATCACAAAAGGTACAGAAGTAGAACCCAACACATATGCTGAAAAGGTTAAGTGGTATAATCGTAGTGATGAAGCCTTTGGGTTATTGAGCTTGTCTGTGTCTCCAGAACTTCTCTTCCACTTATAAAATTTATTTGGGAAGCTTGATGAGATGAGAGGTCATGAGCTCAAAAATGAACTCATAAGTCTAAGTCCTAGCAACTTTGACACCCTACAGGACTTCTTCACTAAGTTTAAGGCCCTTAGATTGCAATTGAAATAATGCAGGATAGAGAAGAAAGATGATCAACTTATAATTTCTATTCTCACAAAGTTAGGTCCAAGTTATTCAGTCTTTGTCTCCACTTTCCATGCCACTAAAAGTGCCCTTGGCACTGCATGGAAAATGCCTTCTTTGGATTCATTCATTACCGACTTGACTAGGGAGCAAGATAAGCTAATTCAGAAGGGCACAATGAATTCTACTCAACCACAAGCTTTGATAGCTAGAAATGGTACGGATAAGACTTCAACAAAGGAGAAGAAGAAAAAGAACAAGGATCAGGAGAAGAAGAAAGAAAACACTAATCCTACCAAAAACAACACTGAGACTTCATCCTCTAATGCTAAACCTAAGAAGGAGAAGGTTAAGTGTGCCTATTGTAGAAATATAGGGCATGATGAACACAAATGCATGAAGAAATAAATAGATCACCTAACTCATCTTCTAGAGAAGAACAACATAGGTGTTCCAGAGTCCATCAAGCAAAATTCATTTACCCAAGATTCTACTAAGGCAAAGGGCAAGGGTAAGGAGAAAGAAAAGGGCAAGGCCCTTGTAGCTACAACAGCTTCCACATCTTCATGGGTCATTGACTCGGGTGCTTCTCACCACATGGGCTCTTCACTAGTTGAGTTTGCATCTTTAGAGCCTTGTAGCATGACTTCAATTAGTTTGGGTGATGACACATCAGTTTCCATTGTGGGGAGAGGGTTAGTTGAAATGGAAGGAGGAACATTCAACAATGTTCTAAGTGTTCCTTCTCTTTCAACCAATCTCCTATCAGTGTACCAAGTCACTCACATTGGTCGGGGCATGAGAATTGAGTTTTCACCAAATTCAGTGTCTATTAAGGAGTTACATAGTGATACTACAGTGGAAGTGGGAAGGGCAGATCACCAAGTTAGGTTATACACCTTTTCACATTTTACATCAGATTCTTCTCCTACAGCATTCCTGACTCATTCAGATGGAGTTAGAAAATTATGGCATGAGCGGTTTGGCCACCTTAACTACCGTTATCTTGAGCAACTTTGCAAAAATGATATGGTCATTGGCTTGCCTCGTGTCTAATTTTCAAAAGGACTTTGCGAGGAGTGCTCCCTTGGGAAGCATCCTAAATCAAAATTTGACAAAGGCAAAGCTTGGAGGGCTTCACAACCTTTAGAGTTAGTCCACAATGATGTATCAGGACCCTTTCCCAAACCATCTTTCACAAGGGCCAAGTACATCCTCACTTTCATTGATGATTTCTCTAGGTACACTTGGATATATTTTCTCAAACAAAAGTCTGAAGTGTTTGAAAATTTTCTAGACTTCAAGGCTCTTGTTGAGAAACAGAGTGGGAAATCCATCAAGGTTCTTCGAACTGATAATGGAGGGGAGTATGTCAGCATCAGGTTTGAGCAATTTTGCACCACAGAGGGGATTGATTTATAGTGCACAGTCACCTACAGTCCTTCAGAGAATGGGATTGCAGAATGCAAGAGTAGGTTCTTGAAAGAGATGGGTAGCTGTATGATTCACTCCAAATCCCTAGCACCATAGTACTGGGCCAAAGCCATCAATTGTGCTTGCTACATTTAGAATAGGGTTCCTCACAAAGCTTTGAAAGGGATAACACCCTTTGAAGCTTGACATAAAAGGAAACCTGATGTTGATCACCTTAGATTTTTTGGATCCCCAGCCATGGCCCGCATTCTGAAGAAGAAATGCAAAGCTATGGAATGTCAGTCCAAGCCTTGCATCTTTGTAGGATATCTAGATGGTATTAAGGGATATCGCCTTCTAGATCCAGTCACTCATGAGTTGTTCATCGAGAGAAGTGTCCATTTTCAGGAGAGTCCTAGAGACTCAACACTTGACACTTCTTTTCCCTCATCAGATCTACTTCTTCATGATGATTCCTCATCAGATTCAGATTAGCCACAACAGGTTCTTGAGCTAGAGTCATCTTCTTCTTCTTCAAGTTCAGACAGTGAGGATAGTGATGCAGTGTCATCCACCTCTAGTCAGTCTGAAGATGAGGAGTTAGCACCTGACTCACCCACTTTTGGGCCACTTTGGGCCAGATAGACACTTGAGAGTGCTGGCACATGGGCAAGAGACCCTGTAGATGATAGACATACTAGGGTGATTTTCAGACAGATCCACATGCCTTCTTTACTTCAGTTTTAGATCCACAGACTTTTCAAGAGGCATCAGGGGTACCTGAGTGGGATAGTGCTATGGAGGAAGAATATTCTTCCTTAATAAAAAATCACACTTGGGATTTGACTTCACTTATGAAGGGAAGAAAGATGGTTTGATGTAAGTGGATATATCAGACCAAGTTTGTAGTAGATGGGTCGGTTTATAAGTACAAGGCGGGATTGGTCACCAAAGGTTTTTCACAGGTGGCAGGCATTGACTACTCAGAGACCTTTGCACCCATTGCAAAGATGACTTCTATCCGACTCACCTTGGCTATTGCCATAACACAAGGTTGGGATGTGCATCAGATGGATGTGAAGAGTGCATTTCTTCACAGAATCATTAAAAGTGTCTACATAGGTGTTGGAGGTCTAATTCATCATGACTAGTTTTTGAGTGAATTGAAAGTTTTAAGTAAGCGAGTTATAGAGATGTTCTTGAGCCTTTATCTCTTGAGCAAAGGTGTTCCAAAAATTTGGTGATGACCCTAAGGTCATGTATAATCTATATTCATGTTTCATTTTTCATATTTAAATAACTCGAGGGTGTTTAAGCTTTATTATTACAAGAAAAACTTTTGAGGTATATAGGCCTAATAGGGCAGTTTGTCCTAAATGAGCTTTCATTATATAAACGAAGGATAAAAGTCTAATAAATCATGGATTAGGTTATAATATTTCATTAGATAATTATTTTAATGGGTTTTTATTGTTTAAAAATGTTATCTTAACCTAAGAAGATCAAGTTTTAGCATTAAGAGGACATACCTAATGCAATTAGGTCTCCATGAGACCTAAAGGAGGAGTAATGCTTAATTGAGTTATGGAAGATAAAAAGGGGTTAAAATTGTGATTGAAACATGTTAATAATATGTCCTAATACTTATTATGTGGCTTACCTAATATTTTTAAGATGTGTGGTTAACCAAGTGGTGTGTGACCATGAGATCAATATATATGTAAGGTAGTTTAGGCCTAATTTGATGTATGAAAAAAAATAAACGAATACAATCATGAATAGTTGGGAAGAAGGAGGTCTTCAAATGAGACCATAATAGAATATCATAGGTTTGGTGATCAAAATTCATTAGGTTGTTGAGTTGGTGCTTCCTCACAAGTAGGTGCTTGTTAAAGCCTAGTCAAGTTTGTGCTTGACTTTATTGGGGTTGGTGTTTCTAACTATTTTTACTTTTCTACATTCAAAAGAAATAAGAAACTAAGGGTTAATGGTCAGGGGTTTGTACGTACCCAGATGAAGTTTGTGCACCATATATAGATGATTGAAGGAGCTCCTCTTTGGCTATGGAGGATGACACCTGTAGAGAAAATAAGACTTAAACAGAAAAATGTTAGATAGATATAAGGTGGACTACCAAGCAAAGCTTGGTCCCAGAAGTGCAAAGACTTCCTTAAGGGATGAAAGTCCACTTGTTGATAAAAATAATGTCAGATAAAGATAAATAATGAAAGACTAAGTAAAATAAATAGAGATAATGTGTACCTATATTCTGTTATCGGTCTGTCACAGTCATTGATGTCGGTAGTTTATGCTGGCACCAATTTTTAAGTTACCAACATCGGTTAGTCTGCCAACATCGGTAAGGGCAATGGTCGATGTCGATCAGGGCAATGGCCTTGGGCAAGTTTTGGACAGGGTTGTGGTTGATAGAGGGGTCTGGAAGGAGTCTGGGTCTATTTAATGGTTTGTGGAGGATTGCAGGACAGTGAATATGGTCTTAAGAGGGACAAGGGGTAAAGGATAGGTTGTCAAAAGGAGTAAGGATATGAGGAAGGCCTCTCAGCCTCTCTAGGAAGAAGTCAGGTTGGGTCTGGTCTACAACACTTAGAAGTAGCAAATGGAGACTGATTACTAATACATTCTAAGTTATTGGAATGAAATAAAAGAAGAATACTTAGCTCTTGTTTGCTGAAAAAGGAGTGTAGAAGACTTGTTGTTGATGTGGCTGATGTAGAAGACTTCTTGCAATGTTTCAATCAAGGGTGGAGTGACTGATGCAGAGTTCCTATAGCCTATGATGCTTGGTGTGCATCTGGGAGAGAGAGAGGTCAAATTCTAGGTGCAAGAGAATTCACATTCGGGTCTGTGATCCTTTTTTTGTTCAGCCTGCAAGTTGGTTTTAAGAAACTAAAGTTGACAATCCCGCTGGTGTCAGTCAATGGGTAATCGATGTCGGTAGCTAAAATATGGGTAAAAAGGCTATTTTTAGCCTTTTTCCCATTCCTCTGTCTATTGAGTTTAGTGGTCGTGGTTAAACGGTCGAAGGTGAGTTTAATAGGTGTAAGGATTAGTGAGAGAGTTAGAATGATTAGTCATAGGGTGATAAATGAGGGTATCCAAGGGTGAGGTGTCAAGGGTGGTGTGTCATGGGTGATGTTATTAATTTAAAATAGGTATTTTATTTTAAATTAATAAGTGTGTGGGTTAGGAATGTTTAGAAGTGGACCAAGGGGACCAAGGGGGAGTTGACCAAGGAGTAGACACAATTTTGGTGTCTACATTTGCCCCTTTTTGTCTTGTTGGTTGTTCTGACGAATTGCAAGACAAAAACAAGAGTAAGTTGCCCCAAGTATGGGATAAGGTCATTTTTGTCCTGTTGATTGTTCTGGCGAAATGCAAGACAAAAATAAGAGGAAGATTGCCCCAAGGTATGGGATGAGGTATTCCCCCTCAAAGCGGGAGTCGAGAGAAGGTAACCTGATATCAGGTGCTAATTTGATAGATAGTGGATGGATATGGTGAAGTTTGAGTGTGAACGCTGCAAAAGCTGAGATTACACGTATACCACTTCACATGATGGTCAGGTCAAATTATCGCAAGTCAAGGGTTGAGGAGTGATAAAATTGAAATAACTGGTCGCCAGCATTAGTCGTGGCTGATTGGGTTATTCGATCCAAGCTGGAGCTCCAATTGGTCATCATGTTCCAAGTATCTTGGGCCTAGGAAGTGATCTTGGAAAACATGAAAATGTCACAAGTAGTGGGGATCAACTTACTCGTGATCCAATACTTGTGAGGGTCATAATATGGGTTGCAGATAATTTTGCTATCTATTCGTGAAGTAGCCTACATACAATCACAACAACTAAGGCAAAGTTGTCTCAAAAATGGTCATGGTCTGAGGAGATAGTCGTGAACTCTAAGGTCATTGGTCGAGTCGAATTGAGATATAAATGATCTCAAGTGTGCCCTATGAGGAGTCAAAAATGACTTCTACTGTGAGGGCTGGTTGTTTGGTCATGATTGTGGGTTGGTATAAATAGTTGGTCCATTAGATGGATGGACGAAGGAATGGCCGAGCTAACCTCAGAGGACCCCATGTCAACTGAGTGCTACCTATATAGCCCCTATTTGAAGGGCCTTAGGCCAATGTAGTTCTCCCTAAAAGGGAGGAAGAGGGTCAGTTATGGATGTGGGTTGGACTAGGTTAAGTCATGGTTAAAGGTTGAATGATGTGTCCATCAGATAGATGAACAAATGGATGTGGATGAGCTAACCCTAGAAGACATCATGTCATCTGAGTGCTGCCTACATAGCTCTTGTTTGAAGGGCCTCAGACCAATGTAGTTCAAGCTAGTTGATAGGTTGGTTTGGTCAGCTTATAAATGATGAGGGTATGATGATGTTACAGCCTTTTCCATATTATGTGATGGTGTATTCTGTAACATTGGCTATGTGGTCTTTCATCCCTAGCAATTTTCCATATTAGTGATGGATGTATGCTAAAAATGAAATGAGTATTTTTATGCTTCAGCAAGTAATGGTTTATGCCTAACATAAATTGTGTGGTTGATAGTTTCCATGCGTATTGTTGTCCCTAGAAACTATGTGAAATGGACTATGTCATGTTAGTGGTCTGAAAATGTTTGGTTTGGTTTGGTTGGTTTGGATTTGGTTGGGTTGGATTATTTGTGACCAAGATGTATAAGAAGTGAAAGGTGCGTTGCTCTTTCATTGACAAGGACCATAGTGATAGCATAGATAGGGTTATTCCAAACAAAAACCCCATTCATGCATTACGTCATTGACCATTGTTTGTGTTAGAGAAGTAATCGAATCACTTTGACATTAAATGAGCTTGAAATCCCTTGAGTATGTTAGGTTATAGGTGATGTGATATGTTAGGATAGGGAGGATAGCGCAACCCTTTTTAGTAGGGATAACTTTGCCCCTTTTATAGGTGACCCTGAGAATGACTATAGGCAAGTCCATGACTTAATAGTTTGTCAGTCATTTTTTTTTTTTGGGTAGACTGATCGATGCGAGAAGTCTACGTGGGGATGTTGTTTTGTTTTGTGGTCATATATGAAGATTATCGATGCGGGAAGCTTTTGAGAGAGCGTTGTTTGTAGAAAAATTTGTGTATAGCCATCCTTTGAGGGAGTGGTCTATATTCTGCTTTGTATGTTTGAATGTCTTTGAATAGCTGTCCTTCAAGGGAGCAGTCTATTAATTACATAAATGATGATGCAGCTACCCTTTGAGGGAATAGTCTGCATTTTATGACCTTTGAATATGCATCCCAGTTTTATATTTTTTAGACTGAAATTTTAGTCATGGACAAGCCTGTAGAGGTTTAAGGGTTCCATTTTTATTAGGACAAAGCAGTCCTACTTTATAAAAGGGTTACATAGTGTCGGTTTAAGGGAACAGGGTTGAAAGGAATGAGGATTAAAATGACAGGGATTGCTCAAGGGACAAGCTCAAGTGAAATATCAAGTGAATGAATACTTGATTAATAGTAAAATGGTCATAGATGCAAGGCATTAAGGGGCTCAGGTTCTGGTCAGCCTTCAAGAGAAGACAGACGATAAGTCCCTGATCCATGCTTGTGTAAGGTCCGAGCCAATTAGGAGCAATCCATATTGGTCACGTGTTAGAGATGATTACGAAGTTGGTTGATATGTTGTTGGCATGTTTGGTTGGTTGATGTTTGGTCGATGTTGGTTAATGTTTGGTCAAGGCTTGGTTGATGTTTGGTCGATGTTTAGTTAAGGTCATGATAGTCAGTACAAAGTTGAAGTCCCCCAGTTGCTTCTTGTGACAGGGACAATATTTGGCATCCATTGCAAATAATCAATAAGTTGGATAAATAGGATGAAGAGAAGACAATGAAGCTCCTCTTTGTCAAGGAGTGCGATGCAAGGATGAATCCTGCAAAGCTTTTGCCTGATAGGCTTAGTTTAAGAGGGTGAGATCCTGATCTTCCAGGTTAGAGTTTGGAATCTCAGAATTAGGGATGGTGATAGAGGTAATGATTGGTAATGTTTTGATTAAAGAAGCTAATGGTTGGGGGTCTTCAAGTTGGACCTCCATTGTCTGTAAAGTTTTGATTAAAGATTGGTGATGTTGTGGAGAGCTTTGAATGAGGTCATACAAAGATGTCTTCACAGAGGTTGGGTGAAGTTGTTTCACCTTGGAGTCATGAATTGGCTTCAAAGATGTTGGATGGGATGTGCCCAAGATTGAAATCTTGGGTTGTGTTGGTTGAGGAGGCTTGATGAATGGATATGTTTGAGGGAAAGAAACCTTTTCTTTCCATTTATCCTTCATGGTTTGTGACCTGTTGGCCACATTGATGGTGTTGATTTCAAACAAAGGGGTTGAAGGTGATAGAGGAACCACAGTCTTACATTGAGATCCTGATTTAGGTGATGAGGTTTGAGAGGCATGAGATGGTGTCGATGGTTTGTTGAAAGGGTGGTCAAGAGGATCCTTAATGAAAGGGGTGTCCTTTTTGAAGTGTTAATGAATGACTACTTTAAGATCACAACAACGCTCAGTGTCATGTCCAGGTGTGCGATGATATGCACAAAATTTAGTGTCATCAAACCAAGATGGTTTTGATCTGAGAGTTGATGAGTGTGACGGTGAAAAGGTTTGGGAGACATGAGATGGTGTTGGAGATTTATCAAAGGGGTCCTTAATGAGAAGAGTTCCCTTTTTCAAGTGTTGATGGATGACAACCTTAAGAGCATAGCAATGCTCAGTGTCATGCCCAGGTGTGCGATGATACGCACAAATTTTAGTGTCATTGAACCAAGATGGTTTTGGTTTGAGAGGTTGGTATGGCTTAATAGGTGGAAGAGTGATGTTAGATGATTGTAACAATTGGCATAACAGCAAGGTATAAGAACCTGCTAATGGGTCTACATGTTATATTGCAGTAAAAGTTGACAACTTCTATTTAGACATTGTTGAGGGAGTGTTTCATACCATCTTTTTGTTTGGCGGTGTGGCCAGATGTGTAGATGACACTTTCATGGTAGGAGGCATTGGATGTTTTGAAGGAGGTATGTTTTTGTTAGGTGTTGGTAGTAATGGAGGTGTTTTTTTTTTGTTGGGTGTCAGAGTAGGAAGCACTCCTATTAATGTGGATGGGTGTGGGCCCAAAATAGAGGGCAATGGTGATAGTGGAAGAAAAGTTCTCCGATGTGGTTTAGTAGCCTTCTTTGGTTGGGTGCGAGGACTACTATTGTGGGGGGTAAGGTTCAAGTCTACCCTCACCAGATCTTCTTTGACCGAAGCAGGTGAGGTGGCGAGTTCCTCTCTCAATGGAGAAGGGATTGGAGATTGTGGCTCTTCAAGAGGGTAGAGCATAGGGATGGTGATGGCTTCAGCATGTGGCCGAGGAGTGGGGAAAATATGATCCCCCATTGATGATAGGAAGGATGAGGGTGAGGCTACCGATGCTGGTATCATCAAAGCATCCTCCAATATAAGAGAGGTCGATGGAGAACTAATAGGAGAAGAAGGTTCTTCCACCTGTGGAGGAAAAATAGGAGAAGAAGGCTCTTCTACCTATGGTGGACAAATAGGAGAAGGCTCTCCTTCCTGTGGTGGACAAATAAGTTGACTAACCTCTTCAGACTGTGGGAGAGGTTAGTTAGGAATGACAGGAAAGACCGTGTTGAATTTGTGTATATTACACTCTTGGGGGTCTTCTGCCATGGTCTGTATGTTGTTTTGGCTAGGGAGATGGTTAGGGAATGGTTGTCTAAAAATGTCTAAGTTTTGGTTTGCCAGAGCATTTGGGTTATCCAAAACAAGATCCCCCTTGTCTAACATGTCCTGGACAATGTTTTTGAAGGTTTTACAGTTGTTTATGTCATGGCCTTTGACACGGTGATAATTATAGAAGTCATTTTCCATATACCATGTAGGGATGGCTTTTGTGGGGTCAAATTGAGGTGTTGGTTGAATTTGGGGGAGATTGAGGACTCCCTATTTAACAAGTTTATCCAACATAGATGCGTATGATTCTCCTAGTGGAGTATATTAACATTGTATGTATCATTGTTGGAATTGTTTGGTGATGCTTTGTGATGTGGAAGGTTGAGATTGGTTATTTTTGGTCGATGATGATGGCCTAAGGACCATAGTATTTGCCGATCCCTTGGACTTGGAATATGAAGAAGGTTTGGACAAAGAAGGGTCATTGGATTTTGTGTTAGTATTTTTATTACACAATGTGACCTTGTCCTCTTTGATCACGTGGAGTTCAAGCTTCCTAGCCATGGTGAAAGCTTCGTCAAATGTGTGGAATGTTTGGACCTACAAAGTAGATGATATGTGTTTGGCACATGCTTGTGAAAAGAGCTCAATGAGCTCAGGTTGAGGTAAAGAAAAGGAGAGTTGGTTGATTAAGCCTCTCCAACGAGCAACAAAATTGGCTATGGATTCATCGTCAAATTGTTTGATAGAATATAGGTCCGTGATGGAGACCTTTTTAGTGATGTTGATAGAAAAGTGGTCAAGAAATAGTTGAGCTAGTTGGGTGAATGTAAAAAGAGAGTGACTGGTAATAGAGCTATACTAATCGAGGGTAGCTCCAGAAAGTGACATGAGAAATGTGTGTAGCAATAACGCATCATCATGGGCTATAAGGTAACAAGCGTGTCTAAATGCTCATAGATGTTGTTATGGGTCCTCCTTACTTTGAAAGTGAGTAAACTTGGGAAGTTCCCACTAACTAGGATATGGTCAGATTGGGACTGAAGGATGAATAGGTTCATTACAGATTTGTTCATATGAGAGAACATTTCTTGAACCTGAAACAGATGTCTCAAGATTAGACACCTTATCCATTAGCATCTTGATTAGATCAACTAGTGGATTGATAGGTGGGGCACCCCCTAAGTTGTAAGGTGCTTGGAAGGTGTTAGGAGGGGCATATGACATAGTTGGTTGCACTTGTATAGGTGCAACATATTGGTAACTAGTCATAGGGACTGATGTTGAAGTCAAGGGTGGTTGTGTTATGAAGCTAGAAGGCAAAAATTGACTAGGTGCCGCCAAAGGTGGTTGAGTGGTGGTAACACTAACAAAAGGATGAGTAGCCACCCTTGTGTTGATGGGTGAAAGAGTAGGTGGGATGGAGACAATTAAGTTTTGGAATGGTGTATAACTTTGTTGAGTAGTTTGTGGTTGAGGGGGTACAAGAACCCCAAAGGAGGTAGGTCTAGAAACAGAAGGAGAGGTCACACTTTGAAGATTGGTCATGGTCGAGTTGTTGGTTGAGGCAATGGCCTGGGTGACCATGGGTTGGGTTACAGAGGCTATTGATATGATTGCCATGTCAACTAAGGAAGTTGGCATCCCATAAAATGGGTTGCCTGAAGAGTCTCATGTTTGACTTCTCATGAGATAGTGCTGAAGAGCCTTGACATTGAGGTCAAGGAATCTTTCAAAGTCTTGGTCCCCTTCGGGAACAATATGGGGTTGAGTTGGGGTTGGAGTATGCTCAGTGTCTGAATGATACTCCATTTGGGGACTTGATATAGAAGGTGAAGGTGAAGGTGGAAGTGGTTGTTGCCTTGCCTGGTCAACAAGAGTTTTAACTTGACTATGTGTCAAAACCATTCAAGGCAAAAAGGGTCAGGTTCCAGAAATTGTGTTTTTTTTTCAATTTCAAAAACCAAAATGTGTGTTTTTAACAACAAAAAGGTCAGGTTTTTAGCTTGCTATTTTGAGAAGAAATTTTTTGATAGTGACCGATGTCGGTGGAAAAACTGATGCTGGTGAAGAAAGTTGCCGATGTCGGTCAGATAACTGATGTCGGTGAAGATAAGTTATCAACGTCGGTGGTAAAATTGATGTCAGTTACTGTGTATTTCCAGAAACTTTAGAAAACTAAAAGTTTTTAGAAGAAAGAAGAAAGTTTTGAGTTGTTCTTGGAGCTCAGAATGCGACCTCACCAGCTCAAAAAACTAGATAGAGATAGAAAAATAGATGAAGACAAGCAGCCTCTAAATATTAAATTCATAAGAATAAGTTTTAGAGTCTTGTTGGCTTATGCCTTAGAAGAGTGTGTTTAGGAAGTTGGCTTTTAGAACGGGTCCTAGAAGAAGCAGTCTAAGGTTGGTTTCAGGTTAGTTTTGGTGCTCAAGATTTGTATTAGGTTCCGTACATGGCCTGGAGCTAGGAGCTTGCTCCCCTCACTTCACGAGCTTAGAGATAAGCTGGGTCGCTTAGCCAGTATATACTTCCCCTAGAGTTTATACTCTGCCAGAGAACAGAGTGGGTTCTCCCCTTGGTAGTGAAGTCCAAGTAAGATCTCCAGGAATGGTAAGGTATCTGCTAGGTGATGAAATCCTAGTCGGGCCTTGTCTCAGGTATGTTTGGATGTTTAGTTGTGAAAGTGGTCAGGTCATGTAACATAAGTGCACTAAGATTTATTCATAATGCATTTTTAATTACTAGATGAGTAGACTAAATATGCATTCAAGCAGAATTGAGATGCAATATATTTTAAGCCCAAATTGAAATGTTTTGTTCGGATGCAAACAAGTTGAGAAAAGGTTAAGAGTATGAACTTCACTACTCGAAGATGCAAGAGGAAAGGTGACGAGAAGAAAAAGAAAGATTCTTTTTAAATTTGCTTATGGTGTCTTTTTGAAAGAGAAAGAAAGAAGAAGGATACAAGGAGAGAAAATTCCCTAGAAGAAAAAGAATGATGAACCCAAGGAAAATTCCAAGGGTCCCACCGAGCGTGCCAGAATGTTTCTAATTATTTTTGCTTTCTACATTTAGAATAAATAAGAAACTAAGGGTTAATGGTCAGGGGTTTGTACGTACCTAGATTAAGTTTGCGCACCATATCCAGATGATTGAAGGAACTCCTCTTTAGCTATGGAGGATGACACCTATAGAGAAATAAGACTTAAACAAAAAAATGTTAGATAGATATGAGGTGGACTGCCAAGCAAAGCTTGGTCCTAGAAGTGTAAAGACTTCCTTAAGGGATGACAGTCCACTTGTTGATAAAAAAGAATGTCGGATAAAGATAAATAATGAAAGACTAAGTAAACGAAATAGAGATAATGCATACCTATATTCTATTGTCAGTCTGTCACAATCACCGATGTCGGTAGTTATGCCAGCGTCAGTTTTTAAGTTGCCAACGTTGGTTAGTCTGCCGATGTCGATAAGGGCAATGGTTGATGTCAGTCAGGGCAATGGCCTTGGGTGAGTTTTGGACAGGGTTGTGGTTGATAGAGGGGTCTAAAAGGATTCTGGGTCTGTTTAATGGTTTGTGGAGGATTTTAGGACAGTGAATATGGTCTTAAGAGGGACAAGGGGTAGAGGATAGGTTGTCAAAAGGAGTAAGGATATGGGGAAGGCCTCTCAGCCTCTCCAGGAAGAAGTCAAGTTGGGTCTGGTCTACAGCACTTAGAAGTAGCAAATGGAGACTGATTACCAATACATTTTAAGTTACTGGAATGAAATAAAAGAAGAATAATTAGCTCTTGCTTGTTGAAGGAGTGTAGAAGACTTGTTACTGATGCGGCTGATGTAGAAGACTTCTTGTAATGTTTCAATTAGGGGTGGAGTGACTGATGCAGAGTTCCTATAGCCTGTGATGCTTGGTGTACATCTAGGAGAGAGAGAGAGAGAGAGAGAGAGAGAGAGAGAGAGAGAGAGAGAGAGAGAGAGAGAGAGAGAGAGAGAGAGAGAGAGAGAGAGAGAGAGAGGTCAAATTCTAGGTGCAAGAGAATTCACATTCAGGTTTGTCATCCTTTTTCTGTTTGGCCTGCAAGTTGGTTTTAAGAAATTGATGTCAGCGATCCCGCCAGTGTCAGTCCATGGGTAACCAACGTCGATGGCTAGAAGATGGGTAAAAAGGCTATTTTTAGCCTTTTGCCCATTCCTCCATCTATCGAGTTTAGTGGTCATGGTTAAACAGTCAAATTTGGGTTTAATAGGTGTAAGGATTAGTTAGAGAGTTGGAATGATTAGTCATAGGGTGATAAATGAGGGTATCCAAGGGTGAGGTGTCAAGGGTGGTGTGTCATAGGTGATGTTATTAATTTAAAATAGGTATTTTATTTTAAATTAATAAGTGTGCAGGTTAGAAATGTTTAGAAGTGGACCAATGGGACCAAGGGGGAGTCGACCAAGGAGTAGACACAATTTTGGTGTCTACAGTTGGTGCTCCAATTTGAATTCGTGCTAAATTAAATTGTCTTTAATTTTATAGGAAAGTTGTTCATTTATAGAGATCATAGTGGGTTTTATTACCCTTTAGGTTTTCCCACTCATATATGTGTTTTCTTGTTTCATGCTCATGTGAATGGTTCTTTATTCATTGATATATTGTTATGTTACTTTTGTGGTTCAAGAATGTTAAACTATAATTGAAAAAAAGTTTTTTAAACACTAATTCAACCCAATCTTATTGATTGTGCTTACAAAAATAATATATGTGCATGCTAGGGAAAAATTGAGGAATGTTATGCTAAAGTAATTTCACAATCTTCCATATTGAAGATATCCTAGAGTGATTAAGCAATAATAGAATTTAAACCATTGTATTAATAAAAGAGAATAAAAAGGATGTAATAGATTTTGTATATAGATGATTAGAATGTTAGTGAGTTAAGGCTAAACATGTTCATCCTTCTAGGTTTTTGTACACACATTCCATACTATAATGGAAGTGGTAAGTTATTAGTATGGACTTTGTCCAAGGATTGCCTATGTCCAAAAATTAACATGACATGATTTTGGTAGTAGTGGATAAACTTACAAAGGTAGCTCACTTAATTCTAGGCAATCTAATAGATGATAGACCAATGCTCACCAAAAGGTTTGTGAAATAGGTATATTTATTGCATGGGTTTCTATAAAATATCATTTTTGATAGATACCCTAGGATGACCTCAAGGTTTTAGGGGACTCTCAATTCAGCTTTGGGTATGTAGTTGAAATTCAGTACAACTTAACATCTATAAATAGATGGGAAAATAGAGAGTAAATAAAATTTTGGAGGATATTTTAAGGATGTATTTCATGCACCAAAAATATAAATGGTAGAAATACCTACCATTGGTTGATTTTGATTATAACAACTCATTCTAATCAGTTTCGAAAATAACTCCTTTTGAATCATTGTATGATTGGAGGTACAAGACAACAATCAATTGGGATAAATTAAAATATAGAGTGATTTTTGGACTTGATATGCTTATATAATTGTATTAACAAGTAAAGTTAATAATTAAAATACTATTTGAAGCTAATGATATGAATAAAAGTTATGCTGATTTGAAAACAACATGGCAATTCTTAGTGGGAGATAAAGTTTTTTTGATTCAAATCCTAAAAGAGTTCTATTAAGTTTGGGAAATCAACAAAATTATCACAAAAATATGTGGGACCCTTTGAGGTTTTATAAGTGATTAATCATGTATAATATATACTTACATTGCCACCATCTTTATATCTAATGCATAATGTATTTAATGCAACTTATATTAAAAAAATATTTTGGATCTTACACATGTTTTAGACTCGAATGGATTAAAAGTTCTATATCCAGGGGTGGTCATAGTAGAATCAATAGAAATAATTAATACTCATAAGTTTAGATGACATAATTGAGAAGTATCTTAATGCAAGGTCTGGTGGGACCAATATTTTGAGGATAATGCTACATGGGAAAATTATGAGGAATTATTGAGGCTATTTCTTCATTTATTTCAATGATTTTTTTTCTAAACATTATTTTTATTTCCTAAACTATTTTTTTTCTAAACATTATTTTTATTTTCTAAACTATTTTTTAAAATAAAATTCATTAGGATGATGACCTATTTTAGGGGGAAAGATGTCACATCCAGTGCCACTTTATAAAAATACTTAATAATTAGTAAGGGATTCTTGAATTAATGATTTATTGTTGATCA